>JAMJFZ010000337.1:0-83429 GCA_026225945.1 Cricetomys ansorgei | reverse complement strand
GTGGCTCACTGCTGGCTGTAACTCAGATTCCCAGAATCTAATGCACTCTTCTGACCGCCACGGCACCAGGCCCATGTGTAGTGCACATAAATATGTGCAGGCAACATACCCATACAAACAAATAAATTTAAAAAGAAAGAAAACAACAGCAAAGTTTTAAAAAGGTCAGTGTGTTGAGTTTGTGTAATTCAGGAGGGTGGGAGAGAGAGGCACCTCGAGACTTCTGTAAGAAGTGTCTGGACTGCCTGTGTGTCTCTCCCACCTCTGTTTTCTAGTGTTTCATGACTCTGTTGTCTCAGGTGTGACTTTCAGTAATTTATAGCCTGAGCCATTAGCATGAGTGGTGTTCTTTGAATAATGAGTAGGTAGGATGATCCATGTGGAGAAAGGACTGTGACTCCACTCTGTGGGGCTGCTGCGTCTGGGTCTCCTTGGCCTGTCCTTGCTGTACCCGAACAACCCGAGACTCCTGTAGCCTTCTGCCTGGCCTGCTTACCAGGGTGGGTGATTGTGTGTGTGGGAATTGGTCAGTTATCTAGAGAAGCTGGCTAATATCTTTGTTGGGTCACCAAGAATCAAAATAGTGATCTTCTGATGCCACTCTTTCTCGGTTTCACCGTCTGCTGTTGAGGACCCCTGAGAATCAGCAATAGGCTAGATAAGAGTGTTTTAGGATAATAAACTTAGAAAAAAAAAAATGTGCTTGCCTACAACTGTGCACCATGGAGCATGGGTAATTCTCCTCCATCGAGGAGGAATGGAAGTCAGGTCCTGGCTTCATACTGAGGAGTGATGACATCCTAAAGATGTAGTCACTGAGCATGTAAATGTGGACTGTAGTGGTGTATCCATCTCTTTGTCAATGAGAGAAGGGAGATGCAGAGAGAGTTATTAGTGTGCGTGTATATATATGTGCACTATTTGTGTACAGTAACAATGGCCATCAGGAGAGGGCATCAGATCTCACATCAACATACAAAAAACAAATAAGTAGCCATTCTCTTTTTAAAAAGTTACTTTCATAAACACATTATATGCTGTAAAAGTCTTCTGTAATGAAAGGTCGGTTTCATTTTGTGGAAAATAAATGGAAACCATGTTTAACCTTATTTCTTTTGTTTACTTCTTTTTTGTTTTTGTTTTACCCCAACTTTTTATCTTTTGAGATAGGAACATTAAGCTGGTGAAGTGGCACATGCCTCCAATCCCGTCCGCCTGAGTCGGGTGGTTTCCAGTCCAGATTCAGCCTGGGCTTTAAAAAAAAAAAAAGTCATTCACATAGTAAAAAAAAAAAAATTCATTCTTTTCCTTTGGCTTACCCTGTGGTGGTGAGTAGAGGGAATAAACCTCCCTTTGAACTTATTAATGGGTTCTAGTCACCATATTCTAGCGCCCCCCCCCCCCCCCTTGCCACGTGCTTTTGCTTAGCTCAGCCTGCTGGTCTAGCAGCAGAGTCTTGAGAGCAGGTTGATAGAACTGCTTTTCGCTTGAGTGCCTGTAGGAGAAGCCTCCCTGTTTTGAACCGAGCAGTTAGCTGCTGCTCTTTATCGTTCCCTCAACAATGTTGTTCTCTGAACAGTGTGGATTTCCACACGCTCATCTCTGGCTCTCGGAGCCTACCAGGGAAGAGACCCTTTGCTTGTGTTAAATGAATGGATGGATGAATACTGGCTCACCAGAACCTCTCAACTTTGGGTGAATTTAGCTCATCCTTTTATAATATTTATTTTATTCCTCAATGTTAGAGTAAAATTGGGTCAGCAAACTTTTTGAGACAGTGTCTCGTCGTGTGGGCTGGCTTAGAACTTGCTAGGTAGACCAGGGTGGCCTCAAACTCACACGGATCCAGCTGTCTCTGCTTCCTGAATGTTGAGATTAAAGGCATGTTGGTCACCACATCTGGCAGCAAGCTTTTTAGTTTAAATTGTGTGTTTATGTCTGTCTGTCTGTGAGTATGTGCACATGAATGCAGGTACTCTTGGGGCCCAAAGACATCAGCCCTCCTGGAACTGGAGCTAAAGGAAGCTGTTAGCCATCCTAACATGGATGCTGGGAACTGAACTCGAATCATTTGCTGGAGCAGTACATGCTCTTAATCATTGAGCCATCTCTCCAACCCCCTCAGCAAACTTTTAAATTAACCAAGCCCCCTCTTCCCTCCCAGGATCAGTGACTTTGGGCCCTGCCCTCACACTGAGAGATTAACAAGTGTGGCTGTTAGCCACTACTGTGGTGGCTCACCAAGAGAGACACGGGGACATATTCATAGGTGCGACCCTGCCAGACCCCAGCAGAGCCATTATCCTGGCTAATGCCATACTGGACAGTGGAACCCTGATTTTATTGATTCAGAACTCCTCAGTGTTCTACTGATAGCACATGCAGATCACAAGCAATCAAACATCCCCTACATATATCCAACACCTGCAGACAATACAAAATGCCAAGACCCAGGCAGCCCTTTTCCCAACAGTACATAAAACAATTATTTTATATATATCTAAAAATAAACTTCTACAGCAAACTAGAGAAAAAGATTTGAATTCCCTAGATACACAGAGAAGTTCTGTTCAAAAGCGAGGCTGGAGGAGTGTGGCTGTGCTTCATTCTTACCAAAAGACAAACTGTGGGCAGAGGCTAGACAAAGGAGACGGGAGGCAGTTAGGGAACATGAAAGAAGTATGTTCTGTGCACATGGTGGTTAGAGTTTAACCTCCATGTCAGGAGGGAATCAGAATCCTCCTCCCCGAACAGGGAAGGGAGACACCTTTAGACATGAAAGTGTTCTTTTTTTTTAAATTCTAAAAAAAATTATTTATCTTATTTTATGTGTATAAGTGTTTTGCCTGCGTGAATGAATGTGTGTGAGTGTCGTGTGCGTTCCTGATGCTGGTGGAAGTCAGAAGAGGCTGTTGGATTCTTAGAACTAGAGTTGCAGGTGGTTGGGAGCCACGATACGGGTATTGGTAACTGACCCAGGCCTCTGCAAGAACAGCAAGTACTCTTAACTGCTGAGCCGCCCGTCTCTCTGGTCTCCAGGAGCGTCCTTGTAAATTAAGCTTCCTTTACAGAAGGGCAACGTGTTCTCATTTTAGAGCTTCTTCTAGTATAGCTCATCTCCTTGAACTTACTTTATTCCAACGAGGATAGTTTTGGGGTGCCATATCCTGGTCCCCTCGACGGTCATGTACGCATGATCTGGGGCCACAGTGGTCATTATTAGACAAGCCTCCTGAAAAGGGTTGATTTTGCTGGTTTCCTCTGTAAGGAACACAGTGACAGAAAGGGTGGGTCCAGGGCAGCGGCAGCGGCCAGTGTCTGTGCCGATGAAAGCACTGGGTTTCGGGGCCCTTCCAGCAGCGTTGGCCGGAACGAAGGCGCAAGGCACTCTGCCTCTGCTGTGTTCAGCACATTGATTTCTGAGTGCGAAGGCATGCTTGCAGCTGTCATTAAAACGGGCAAATATATATTTTTTTTCTCTAGAGAAATAGTGTGTTTCAGGAACAAACTTCTCATTTTAGCAGCCAACATATTTTTTGGCTGCTATTTGATGTCAAACATTTGAATTTTAGACATGTTTCTTTCAACTATCTCAAAGAGACTAGTGTTCGGAGTCTTTAAGATACTAAATCCTTCATCAGCAGGGAAAGGCGATAGAACCCAAGTGTGTAGCAGTGCTTGGGTAGGGAGTGGGGACATGGCTCGGGTGGTAAAGTGCTCACCATGTAGGCATGAAGACCCGAGTTCGACCCCAAGTGCCAGTCTAGCCACCACCCCCCCCCTTCCCCACACGAATGCACATACCTTGCTGGAAAGAAGTTTAGTAGAGTGAGAGCTAAGAGGGAATGGGGGGGGTAAATATAATAAAAATTATATATACACACACACACACACAGCTGCTATTGCTCCCCCTATAATGGTATAGTTCTGTTACTTGGCCACTTGGGGAAAATACTGTTTTAATCACAGTGAAAGGCTCTACATTTCCCCGAATATTTCTGGCATTTCTCTAGAATCATGGTAGTTGTGCTTGCAGCCATTCTACGTCATCATTTGTATGTATGCACACGCGGAGGTTTGAGGAGACTTGTGGGAGTCAGTTCTTCCACTTTGTGAGTTCTGGGGATCCAACTCAGGTTGCGAGGCTTGGCAGCAAGTGCACTCAGTCTGCGCTGCAGCCTGTTGCCCGCCCCTGAAACTGACCACAAATCAGCAGGACGACAGCCTCATCCTTTAGTTTGCTTCTTAATCCCCCACAGAATGGCTTGGGGCCAAGGTTCCCCTTAAAACTGTCAAACGCCTAAGGGTGAGATCATTATGAGTAGAAACTGACAATGTGCTTTAAAATACACTCCGGCAGGTGTCTGTGGACCCTTCAGCCCCCTCCCTCCCTCTTTCCTTGGTTGCAAAGCACTCCGTGGGCGTGTTCCGGTTCCTGGGCGGCTAGGGAGGAGAGTGTCCGAGAGTGGCCCAACTCGAGTCTTACAGGCGCCCCATCTTTAGTGGGGTTGCTTGGGCCCCAGTGTTCCCAAGCGTGCAGCAGTGAGCTTTGGGCCGCAGTCTTTAGCAAGAACCTGAAAGTCTGAGATGGTCCAGGCAAAGTCATCGCCCTTGTGTCCTCGCTGAAGAATTGGGACCGGGAGGCAGTGGCTGGCGCAAGGCCGGTGATCAGTGGCAAAGCTGGAGCGAAGCCAAACCTTCCGCCTGTGCTCTAGTGCTCTCTCCACCGAGGCATCCCTCTCTCTAGCCTCAGTTGACTTCGATAGCCTCGGAGAAGTGAGAACGATTGCTAATTCTGTTAAATTCCTACGTTAAAGAGAAAATTAGAAGTGTTTCCTAATACCCATAAGGAACTCCCTGCCTAGATAGTAGCAAAATTAACTACGTAACTTCACACTCCACTCTCTGACCCGCATGGCTTCCCTGTCCCCTGTATGTGTATGGTTAGAATTTACATCCAGGGCTGGCAAAATGGCTCCGCAGGTGAAGGAGCTCGCCACCAAGTCTGACCTGAGTTTGCCGCAGAGATCCTCACCGTGGAAGGAGAGAACCAACCCCAGCAGGTTGTCCCCTGACCTCCACGCGCACGCCTCTCCCCCCACGTAAATGAATACATGTAAAAAAGTTAAAAATAAAATTAATGCCCACTATGTGAATGACATTATGGCGCGTTTACCCTTTCTCCTTAGCGCCCCATGATGATTTTAATATATTGTGTATCTGCTGCTGGTGGTTGCTAACCTCACCTGTGGAATAGTCTTTCCGTGTGTGAGCAGCTGCAGAGTACCCCTCCTACGATCAGGTATGTCCACTTTGGCTGTTCTGAACCCTTGTATCGTGGGCACTGAGGTCCTGGTAGCTATGTGGGATTTCAGAGCATCCTTTCAGCTGGCAGAATTTTATGAGGACAAGAACAGTTGCTATTCCTACTTGAGCTCTGGGTGGAGGCTGGCGTTTCTGGACTGAGGGTACCAGCGCAAACCCTGGGTTCAAGACGCCACTGGGACCATTTGCAGCTTGTGCAGCTCAGGCCTGCAGCTGCTTTCCCAGCCTTGTTTACATCCATGGTTCGTTGGTCCCTGTTCTCTGCTGAAGCCTAGTCTGAGCATTTCTCAAGCGCCCTGCCCCACCCTTGCTGCCCCTGCTCCCCAGAGATGACCCTGCTGCTTATTTTCATGAGAAAATGGAGTCTATATTTCATGCCAGGCCTCTTCATCTTGCTGTCCTTCAGAACTCCTCAAAGCTCAGTGAGTATATTTGCAAGTGGTCAGGTCTTCCTGGGCTGGATGGAGGAATGCATTTAAGAAAAGTTTCTGAACGAGAGCTGAGAGAGAAGGCAGGAGGGAGAGGGTTGGATGGAGGGGGCTGGGGAGATGGCTCAGCGGCTAAAATGACTTCCTGCTCTCTCTTCCAGAAGCCCCGAGTCTTTACTAGCACCAACCGCATGACCACCTGGCTTTTTTTTTCATCTCCAGATCCAGCCTGTGTCTCTGGCCTCTGTGAGGGCACCTGTGCTTCTGCGCGTGCACCCCCACCCCCAACACAACACACACGCTTAAAAATAATAATAATAAAAAGTTTCTGAGAGCCTAAGGTGGAGCTGCTCATCGAGATCTCTGACTCTCAGCCTGTCCCCCCCCCCCCCGGCCCCCCCCGTTTCTTACCGCCCCCCCCCAGCGCCCCCTGCACACTCGCCGGAGTTCTCCCTGTGCATCCTGGGAACTCCCTGTGCATCCTGGGAGCTCGCTTTTCTCCCTCCTTTAAGCCCCAGCCCATTCTTCTCCTTAGCGCTCTATTTTGCCCAGGCCTACCCTTTTCCTCTGGTAGCTTCTGAGAGTGAACGCATAGGACTTGCATTTCTACTGCCGTCTTTCCCGATCACACACGGCTTTTCCTCACCCCAGCACTTGACTTACATTACAGCCAGATGCAGATTATAGATCGCAAAAGTTTCACTGAGAACTCTAGCAAAGTTCATCACTGTGACGTTCTGAGTGTCCAGTCCTGTGCGGCCAAGCACACACTCGTTTCTGCGTAACTGTCTTCAACCACCGTCCATCTCCGCAACGTCTCCATCTCGCAAAAAAAAACTGAATCCCTGCACTACTGCAACAATTTCAAGGCATTAAAATTAACTTCTTATCCCCACACCCCTCAGCCTTTACTAGCCGCTGTTTTACTTTCTGACTCTAAATTTTGACTATTTTAGGTAATTCAGGGAGTAGAATTATTCAGCGTTTGTGGGAGCTTTTGTGATCAGTGCCGAGTCCCCACATAGAGTCCATAAGTCCTCATTTTCTCTCTCCTTGCTTTCACTGTTCTGACTGATTTCTAATCTTTACTGCTGACTTGACAAGACCCTGGATTTAATCCCTAGTAAAACACAAGGCAAAAGCAAACAAAAACAAAAACCAAACCCACATTTATAACTATTTATATACTTCAGAGTGTCTACTAGTGAGCTGTCAGTAAATGCTCCTTATTTTGTACATTGTTGGCTTCAAGTGTTTTTTAGAACTGCAGTAACCGCTCTATAGAACAGTTACGTTTTAGCATTGTTACTGCGGTTCAGAGGTCTGGGCCACGGTCAAGGCCAATGGGAGGTAGTTCAGGTCTGGGCCACGGTCAAGGCCAATGGGAGAGGTAGTTCGGGTCTGGGCCACGGTCAAGGCCAATGGGAGGTAGTTCGGGAGGTGGCACACTCCCTCAGGATGCTCTAATCTTGGTTAAGTGGGTGGTGCAGGGCTGGCACAGTTGGCACTGTTGGTGTAGGGCACTTCGACACGGGTGGCAAGTGATGCTTTATTGTGAGCTGCTAACCCAGCCGCGTCCGAACCTGAGCACCGTAAACTGTTTCTTTAAGAGTGTGGTACATTGCTAGGGTTGATCTTTCGTCTCTGGTGGTTGCCATGAGAATAAAGTACCTGGGAGGAGATACTGGAAACATGGACTGGTTACTTCTGGTTGAATGATGACTACAGTTTAAAGTAATAAGGAGAGTTAATAGGAAGAAATGACTAGGCACAATGGTGCACGCTGCGGGACCCTGTCTCAAACCCAACCGACCCAAAGATTAATAGAAAAAGACGACAGAACTTACCGCCAACATACGCAATGGGCGGCTGTGAGTTTGTAAACAGATCCGAGTTAATAACTGTTGGCAGCTGAGAGAACCCTTATCATTTGACCGAGGCAGGGGAGTCCTTCAGAATACCCAAGAGGACCACAAATAACTGGAGGATGGAAATAAAAGCAGGGAGATGACCCAGGGGAAATCTTAACATCTCTGTCACTGTTAATCTGTGAACCTGCCTCTCCATCTTCCTGAGCGGGGACTTGTGATTTCCCTGGAAGAAGGGCTAGCTGCACTTCCTCACTGTGGACACAAAGACTTCCATTTCTGCTAGTTTGGTAGAGATTGTTAAGCTCTCTAATAATGAGAAAATGAAAGTCCCTTTAGCTACCAGGAAGGTTTTGGGCAGTATTTTCCAGATTTTTTTTTTTTTTTTTTTTACAAACTTTGAAGATTTTGTGTGTGTGTGTGTGTGAGAGAGAGAGACAGAGAAAAACAGACAGAGACGGAAAGACAGAGACCAATTCAACCAGACTGGCTGGCGACCGAGCTCCAGGGATCTGCCTGTCTCTGCCGCCAGTCCCCGCAGTGTGATTTTTCTCGTTATTTCTGTCACTTTGCTCATTATGAATAAACAGAATCTACAGCCTGAGGACAGTGGAACAGATGCTGAACTATACAACACTTCATTCCCAAATTCATGAAAGTAAAAGTATTTCTGTTGTAGCAGAAATAAGCATTTATCACGTGAAAAATCTAAAAATATAAATAAATGAAGAAAATGAAACTCGTGTCATTTCATTTATTAGACATAGATTCTTTTCACATTTCATCTTTTTTTTTTTAAAGTTGAAGACAGTCTAGCCTTCACAATCCAGAGCAAAGGCCAAGATTTCTTCTAAAAAGGGAACTTTGCAAGTGTTTTGAGGTTTTAGAGCTACCACAGGCATGCTGGGATGTATTGCATAAGCAGACCACATTCATTTAAAAATAACTTCTATTACTTACGAAAGTGTGGTTATCGGTTTACGTGAACCTTAAAGACACGATTTCACACCGTTCCATTTAGTCTTAGGAGCTTAATAATAGAAACATACTGTTTTATCCAGGTTTCTGTGATGTTCCTGAAGAAGGCGCATTATGAATAGTCTGAGGGATTTGAATCACAACCCTGGCTTTGTCTCACAGATGTGATAACGCTCCCTAGGAAAGAGGAGTGAGCGGCACCCCAGGAAGCGGCCCTGTACTCTCCCCTTTAGGGGAGTCTGAGGAGTCTGGTAGACCCCTGGGACTCCCTTCAGAGCCCTCACAGCTCTTTCCACCTTTTGAGTTCGAATCCTGAGAAATCTCTCAAAGCTTTCCTTCTCTGCTTTCTCTTAGTGTCTCATAGGCCCTATTCGATAAGTAAATCTTCCTCTGGAAACACCGTCTGTTCCCGACTGTTTGTCGGCAAATATGATCGTGTTGCGACTGTCCTCAGGAGTTATCTTCGGTCACATCCCTGTGACCTCTGTTCTGTGTTTTCTAAAATCATGCTTGTTCATTTATTTGCATGTCTATATGCACGCACGGCACAGCAGGTACAATGGCGGTCGGGGGATAACGAACGGGAGTTGACTTTTCTCTTTGGACCATCATGTGAGTTTTGGGGTTGGAACTCGGGTTGTGAGGCTCGGCAGCGAGTACCCCAACCTGCTGACCCGTCACTCTGGCTTTGTAACCTGTTTTGGTGCATGATTGTACTATGACAGTATCTGAGACAATGATCAAACCCTTGCAGTTACCAGTCTTCAAGGTTATTGCTATAATTACTACTTCAGGACAGGGTTTGCAATATAGCCCAGGCTAGCCTTGAACTTGTATGCCTCATGCCATTACCTCTTGAGTTTTGGGATTCCAGGTGTGTGATGTCATGCTTGGCTTTGGTTTTACTTTGTTTTTGTTTTGGGCTGGCCTCCAATTTGCTATGTAACCCAAAGGTGACCCTGAGCTTCTGATTCTCTTGCCTCTGTTGAGTTCTTGGGTTTCAGGTGCATGCCGTCATGTCTGACTGTGGTGGGGTGTGAGGACTGAACTCTGGGCTTCATGCCTGCAAGGAGCAAACAATACTGAGTTACTTCTCCAGCCACCTGGATTCAACTCTTGGCCCTATCATTTGTTAGCTGTGTGTCTTTTGACAATTTTATATTTGTGAGTCTCTGCTTTATCGTTTGAAAGGGGACTGTTATGGTCCCCAGCTCACCCAGCTGTTATTCAGTATTGTATATGCAAAGTGCTTAGAGCAATGCCTATGTATATGGCAAATAGTAAGTTCTATAAACGTGGGTGCTGCTATTATTATTATTATTATTATTATTATTATTATTATTATTATTATTCCTTCCCCTCTTTAAAAATAGTCCTGACATGAAACTGGGCACTTTCAGGAGATTCATTTGGAATTCAGTTTTTCTACCATTAAAATGAAATAGCGCTTTGTCTCTACTTAGGCCTTGGGAGCCCTAGAAGTGTGGAGTGGCAGCTGAGGGCCTCACTGTGACAAGGCTGAGAACACCTATGCCTTCTTGGCCATCAGTGTCCTGGCCCTTGTCAACCTAGTGCTCAGTGTTTCCTCTCGTTAGTTTGAACCAACTCGGCAGAGCAGCGTGGTAACCGCAGGCTGGTCCTGATCTCAGTTGAGAGGAGAAACAAATCAATTATTAACTGAGTGTATTTGGTAGGTAAAAACTTTAGTGATCCATGAGCGAGATAATGGCAGAAAGGTTTGGATAACAAACACCAGGGAAGACAGGATGGAAAGGGTGCAGAGCTGTGTAATGATTTTTATCCTTTGCATATTTTAGTCTGTTTAGTATTCAATATAACTGATTAGCTGCCGGCCTCAAACTTGTTTTTTTAGTTTTCCCTCCAACATTTTCTTATGAAGAAAAAATTGCTAGTGTATATCAAAGGGAGAGGACTTTGCATGTATTTAGTCTACAGAGTCTTTGTTTCTTTATAGTCTTGGGTATTGAGCCCAGGTAAGATCTCTACCCCCAAGTTAGGCCCTCAGCTCCAATATGCAGATTCTAGAATTCACTTTCACATGACTTCCTTCCTCACAGAACTGTGTATAGTCTTCGGTTTGATTAATTTGATTTTGGTTATTTGTTGATCTGTGTAGAGAACTCACCTTTTATTCTCTGCCTCTAGAGGCGTCCCTGATGCCCACGCACACGAAACAATGTTTTTAAAGGGGTTATGGGTTGTGAATTGCTTTTATTGGGAGGATACTTTCAATGGGTGGAAGAGGCTTAGTGATAGAATACACGCTGAGATATGCATCAGGCCCTGTTTCAATCTCTAGTACCAGGAAAGACTGACTCAAGGTGGAGCTGAGAGAGAAGTACAGGAAAACAAGTCCTTGGGAAGATAATAATACCATTCATCAAAATAGTCACACTGATGTATTTGTGTTTTTAGTTTCACTTTGCAGGCTGTGCAGGCTCCGCTCTTACTGTTTCCAGTAAGTGGCAGCGTTTATGGAACAGAGAAGGAGCAGAGGGAATTAAAAAGTTTTAAAGAGAGCTCTTGTGAGTTGAAGGCCAAAGATAGCACCGTGTGTTGATTTTTCCTTTCTCCAGCCACGATCCTGGATGCTTCTGGATCTGAAGTACTGTAGCTTTCCTTTTTATAGCTAGCACAGAACCCACAAGGCTAGTTCTTTTGGACTTCTGCCAGCGGTTCCAAAGAGCCTGAATAGGTCACAGGGCACACGGTCTTGATGAGGATTCAAAAAGAAGGCGTGGCTACTTTGTTCTTCACGCCCTAAGGAAACCCTCCCCGGAGCCATGGAGCCACTGCTCTTGGAGAGGGCAGGTTTTGGCTTCTGCCGTTTCCTTAAAGCATGTTTACCAGATTTGCCAAGGTTCGGAGTTGCTAACGTTTTATCCCTCTTTACTTTCAGTTCGAGTCTTGAACTGAGATGGAGCTGGTCTGATCTCCACTGAGTCAGAGAATGGCTGCTAGCCCTGCCCTTCCCACGGAAGATGGACAGTTTTCCTTGGGCATCGACGATCTGCACTTTTCGCTGCAAGGTAATTCAGACTTAGAGGGAACACTAATTGTGAGCCCTGTTGGCTTCTCAGTCCTCTGTGGTTTTGAAAACCCTATCTGTATTTTCCAACCGTAGAAGCCTACCGTGCGGTTCGGGACTCTGTTTTCAGGTCAGCTCTATGCTCTCAAGGAATCCTGGAAGGATTTGGTTTCCTATGCATGCATGTATTTTATTTGTAGTTTAAATTTAACAGCTCACCACAGTTTGCTTGGCTTTCTTTCCATTTATTTGTCCAGCGGCTTTGACACACCATGTGTCTGTATTTTGCCCTGATAGGTGGGCGCTGTAGTGATATTAACGGGTGGGTGATATTTCCCTGATGTTAATCCCACCTGAACACTCACAATTAGATTTTCAGAAGTGCTTCCTGTTGCACTTAGCCATATCTCTCTCGCTCCTTAAAAATTCATTAGCTAGTGAGCGTTCCATCTTTGTTGATAAATCTTGGTGCTGTAGCTAGCTAGTTCAGAAGTGAGGGTATTGCACATATTTGAAAGTAGTTATGAAAATCCCTTTCAGGTAATCTTAAAGTTATGGGCAGCATAATTCAACAGTTAAGGCATTCAATAAACGCTACAGGTTTTGAGTCTTTTTTTTGGAAAAAGATTTTAAAATGACTTTTTAGTACCTTCCTTTTAAATTTATTTTTTGAGACAAGATCTTGTTATGTAGCCCAGGCTAGCCTCCAACTCTTGCTTTTCCAGCCTTTCCATCTTGGACTACTGGGAGGCATGCACTACCATGCCTGGCTCAAAAAAAATTTTCTTTTGAATCTGTTTTCAGTAATTAACTTCTTGTCTTTGGGGTTCAGATGGAAATTCATAACTATTGGAATAGACTGTATCTCTATGCAGCAGGTTTTTAAAAAGAAATATTGTATGCTGGGCCTGGTGGCACACACCAGTAAAGCTGGCACCTAGGAGACAGAAGCTGAGCTAGCCTGGACTATCTCACCAGATCCCGTTTCGAATAAAACCTAAGACCAAAAAAAAAAAAAAAAAACCCACCAAAACCTCAACTATTTTAACTTGTATAGAGTAAGAAACATTTAATTGTTAGAGGGTAGTCTTTGAGATTAATAATTAAAAATCTTTCATTATGTACTTTTGAAACAATATAATCACAAATAGTTAAAATCAGATTGTTATCTAAATGAGAAAGATCAGCAGTCTTGTTGATAGTTTGGCTGAAGGAGGGGTCTGGCGTTGTATTTCTTACACTGGGCCTGCTGCTCGGAAGTTCTTCGAACTTAGTTGAGGGATTTTATCCTTTGCCTCTTATCTCCTCATTTGTGTAATACAAATTTTAGTTGAGCTGTGTTGAAGATGGAGGGCCATGTTACACAATGGGCTTTTTAGGAGGCACCTACCATATGGTAGGGACTCAGTAAATATCATTTTTTAAAAAATGTATTTATAATAAACTTTTTGAGTAAAATTTGTGTACAGGAGCACAGCTAGGGTAGAAACCATATGTATATGTGTGTATGTGTATATATATATATATATGTATGTATATATGTGTGTATGTATATATATGTATATGTGTGTATATGTATATATATACATATGTGTATATACACACACACATATATATACATAAATACATACATATTTATTTATGTATATGTGTGTGTTGGTTTCCTGGTTTTTTCTTTGCTGTTTCTCTTCAGTGGCTTCCCATCACATGTGAGTGAGTGTTGGGGAGCCCACAGGTTCTCACTGCTACTCACCCTCTTTTCACCCTCATTTCCTATCACATCCCCTCGTGTTCTCTGTAACCTATTCCATACCTCCCTAAGGGGCCGTGGTCCTCCCCGCCTGTATACTCTGCTTAGGCTGCTCCTGGTTGGGAGAAGTTCAGCTCATTCATCCCACGGCCAGCTGGCCTCAGCCTCTTCCATAAGCTGCACGTTAGACTGAGGTGAGCCCTTCCTGTTCTTCCATCCCCTTTATCTCTGCGAGACCTTGTAGGTTTGTGATTATTATACTTAATAACATTTCTTTGCCACAGAAGGAGCTTCCCAAATTTTATGTAGAAGGCACTCCAGCTTACCAGTGCTTTTAATACAATGCCACTTGATGCTCACAAGTCTCATTGTAAGGTAGATCTTTGCATCTCTGAACAGAGACTCCGTGGCTCGGAATGCCTTCCCCAGAGTCCCGCAGCTGGGGAGCAGCTGAGTTGTGGCTTGCAGCTGGCTTTTGCACTGCACCTCTCTGACATGCTAAAGAACAAATTGAAAGAAGGAATTCCACTCTTGTTTTTTTTTCTCTAGCTGCCTTTAAATTGGAGACTTAGTCCGTTCCATCCATAGCAGACTTTACACTAGAATGTGGAGAGGGGATTTCAGGTTCTTAAGTTGCTTGAAGGAATTAGCAGATCACTCAGAAATGTGTGGTTTTGTGTAATGTGATTTGAATCGCACGATTTTCTTTTCTATAGGAGACTAGAATGGGCCACTTAGCAAGGGGAAGTGATGCCACGTTCTCTGGATGACTCACTTGTGTGATGTGCGCAGAGGGCCGTGGTGTCGGCGCTCTACTTCATGAGTAGGAGAAGTGGAATGACATCGTAGCATCATCAATTCGACGCTGGGCAGGGTCAGGTCACACTAGCCAGGGACATTCCATATACACGCGCAGTGCCGAGACTTTCCCGTCCACGCGGAATGAAAGCAAGGTGTGGGATGAATGTATTTCCCAAGGCCAGGCTCCATGCTGTTTGCAGGTTTATGATGGTTCTTCTAGCCCAAACGGACAAAGGAAGAAAGGAGGGCAGGCAAGGGGAGGAGCTTGGATATACCTGTGACAGCAACTCTGGTATCGTAATAGGATTATTACATGTTTGGGCAAAAAACAGGTAGTAGGATTATTTCCGTAAAGTACAACTTAGGTGAAGGCTGTTGGTACAAGTCTTAAAAAGCATTTGAGGGGCCAGCAAGAGGACTCCGTGGTTAGAGGTCATTGCAGAGCAAGCCCTTGACCTGAGTTGGTCCCTAGTTGATCCAGGTTGAACTGGAAGGAGAAAACCGACTGTGTTGTCCTCTGACCTCTACATATGTGTCCTAACACACGTGCACACGTGCAATGATGATGACATTTAAAGCTTTTTAAAAAGCATTTTGTTTCATGCTGTAAACAGTGTTTTCAGGTTTCCATGTGCTTGCTGGTGCTTTTAGAGTAAAGGAGGAAGGAGACTGTGTAACGTGGGGGCTCGGGGTGCTGTTCACTAGAACCCCTATCAGAGGCAGAGATGGGATAATCAGTAGTACGGCCTGATTAGGCCACATCATCTATTTTATTGGAAAACAAACCCTCATTTAAGGTGAGGAAGTTGTGGTCATGCCCTGATGTAGAATAGTGCACTTAAGAACAAATTTATTTATTTAGGTTTTGTTTTTTCAAGTCAGAGTTTCTGTGTTATAACTCTGGTTGTCTTAGAACTCACTCCATAGACCAGGCTGGCCTCAAACTCAGAGATCCTCCTGCCTCTAAGTCCTAAGCACTGGGATTAAGGGTGTGCGCCACCACTGCTTGGCTGAGAAGACTTTAAATATATGGACAGAAATATGGTGACTCATAGAGCAGGGCATTAGGCAGTGACTCCGTTCTTCCCTCCCTCTCTTCCCTGTTTTTTCCCCTCCCTCCTTTCTTTCTTTTATTTTCCCTTCCCTCATTTTTCTCCTCCTCCTCCTCCCCCTCCCTCATCTTCTTCCCTTCCCTCCTTCCTTCCTCTTCCCTCCTACCCTCCGGTGTCTGTCCTGGAACTCAGTGTATAGAAGAACCTGGCCTCAAATTTGTGGGCTATCCTTCTGACTTGGTTTGGGAGTGCTGGGATTACAGGACTGTGGCTTGACTTTTGGAGAAAATCTTTGGGGTTTTTTTTGACAAGGTCTCGTTATGCAGAACTAGCTAGCCTGGAACTTGCTGGCTGTTGGCTGCCTAGGCGGGCTCAATCATGAGAGTTAATTTGGTGAAGGTAC
Organism: Cricetomys ansorgei; assembly: GCA_026225945.1. Lineage (NCBI taxonomy): Eukaryota > Metazoa > Chordata > Mammalia > Rodentia > Nesomyidae > Cricetomys > Cricetomys ansorgei. Next base: position 67,775 of record JAMJFZ010000337.1, on the reverse strand, counting down.
TGGAGTTGAGCCAAGTCCTTGCTCATGCAGAGCACCTGCCCTACCACTGTGCTACCTGCCCAGCCTCTGCTGAGAAATCCCAAAGGGAGTTAGTTGTAGGCAAGATTGAACTGATTTGAACATTTCCCTCGTTCATTTCAGAGTTAAATCACTTCATGTTGAACTAACAGATATAACACATGGGCCCCAAAAGGAAACTATTGATATAATAATCATTTTGTTTTCACAAATAGGGTCAGCCAGTGCTTGAGAATAACAATGTCCTGCTGCAGAATGCTCTCCTTAATTAGTGGAGAAGTAGGAAGGAGCAGTCTTCTGTTACCTCATCCTCCATGAGAGGAGTTAACTTTCATGTTAACCTGGTTCAGGAGCTGCCGAATGGTTAGCTGTCTCCGTGGACCTGTATGAACACACTTCAGCCCAGTGATCTTGTCATCTCAGACAAAGCTTGTATATTTTATTTAGCTCTGCTATCATCTAGATGACATATTATAAAAGATTAAAAACATCTGCTCCCGGGTCGCTCTAGGGCTAGGTAGTGAAATGTGATCTCTGTAGCTAGATTATTGCTCCATTTAAATGAGTTCATTATTTACTGAGTAGTCTTCTGGAGGGAGGCTTTCCATGTATTTCTTACTTTTAGTAACATTAAAACGTATCCATGTTAAGATTACATAACGTGGTTAGGTGGGAATAAATGTTGAAACTGAACAGGCAGGTCAACAAGCCTAGGCTTCCTGGCAACGCTACCTCAAAAACAAAAACATAAAGTGGGGTTTGTTTCTTTCTCATATCAGAGTAAAAAGTAATAATTCATGATTAGTAGGAAAGGTCACAAGGTATAATAATGAGATGGTATTTTTATTTTTTAAAAATCACATATATAGACTCAGTGGTGCTGGCGCACATCTTTATTCCCAGCTCTCGGAGGCTGAGGCAGGTGGATCTCCGTGAGTTCAAGGCCACTCAGTCTACAGAGTGATATAGTTCAGTTGGTAAAGTACCTGTCCTGGCAGACATGAAGCTTTGGAATTGAACTTCAATACCACATAAACTGAGTTTGGTGGTACACACACACACACACACACACACACACACAACACACACACACACACACACAGAGAGACACACACAGACACACACACACACAGAGACACACACAGACACACAAAAACACACACACAGACACACACACACACACAGAGACATACACACACAGACACACACACACACAGACACACAGACACACACACACACAGACACACACAGAGACATACACACACAGACACACACACAGACACACACAGAGACATACACACACAGACACACACACAGACACACACAGAGACATACACACACAGACACACACACAGACACACACAGAGACATACACACACAGACACACACACACCCACACACACAGACACACACACAGACACAGACATACACACACAGACACACACACACACACACACACACGAGTGTGGTGGTGCACATTTGTAATTTTAGCACTTGGGAGGTGGAGGCAGAAATTCAAGATCATTGTTGGCTTTGGGTGTCACTTGCTTTGGTAATCCTTCTGAGTCTTGCAGCTGCATGGCAGATACCTTGCATACAGTATTCTCATATTGTCATTGCAGTAGAGTTCCTGAATTTTTTAAGCCTCCAGTAAACAGTTGTACAGTGAGTCACCGAGTGGTTATTCCAGTATTCAAAACCAAGGTCAAGGCCATCAAGATGGCTTAGGTACAGGCGCTTATCACCAAATCTGATGGCCTGAGTTTGGTCCCTGGGACCCACGGATAGAAGGAAGAGAACTGACTCCCACGACCTGTCCTTTGGCCCTATTCACATGCATTGTGTCGTGTGCACACACACAGATAAATAAATGTAATAAAAAAAAAAAAACTCACCCAAATAAAAATGAAGGTCAATGAAGTCCTCCGTAGCAGAGTTGTTCTGTGTGCACGGTGGAAATAGAATGACAGCATGGGTGACTTGTGACACCAGGCAGCGAGGAGTTAAGACAGTTTTGTATTTCCTGGAGAAAATGTGTTCTCCTTCAGGTCTGTGAGAACGAGCTCCAGGTGTCTGGTAAGCAGGATTGGTGGAAGGGTTCTGGGAGAATTTCTGTTCCTTTGTAACAGAGTCCTTGGTGGGCGTGTTGAGCGAAGAGTAACAGAAGATATGTATTTGCAAATAATAGTTTTACTTTCTTAACTGGTTCTGTACGAAAGCAGGTCGCGTCTGTCTGGTTTTTTTTCTTTTTTTTTTTTTTTTTTGCTGGTTGGATTGTTTTTCTATCCAAGGAAAGCAACTATAGTTATAGTTGTGCAGTAACAGAAAAACTCCCCAGAAAGTTCCTGGTAATCATAATATTATCTTTTTAAAGAACTGTTTTCTTGGAACGTTGTTTGCTTTGGCATGACAAAGTTTTATAATCTCAAAAATATTCTAAATGAAAAATAAAAAATAAGAAAGCCGGTAATGTTTGCCTAATAGTGTTTTTAAGAAAAATATCCCTTCCCCCTTAGTTCCCATGTATAGTTTTGGCTTCTGGGAACTTCGGTTCTGTTTTCTCAAGTTTGGAGATAAGCTTGCTTTATTCTGGGTCAATTACATTTTGAAAACTAGAGCAAGATAAATCCGGGGTCACTGGGAATCTTGTTAAAGCGGGTTAACAAAGATCTCACTCATTGCTTATAGAAGTAAAAATCCTTTTTAATTAGCCCCACGAGAGATGCAGAGTTTTCTGAGCTTTTGTGTGTGTGTGGATGTGGGGTTGGGCTGTAAATATTCAGAGCTTGGAATAGGGAGTAAGAAAAAAAAAAAAAACTCATGCTGTCACCTTGGAAATGGGAAATTAGCTGCTACAGCGTATTAATTTTATATGTGTTTGATGGGCTGTGTGATTAAATGGTCTGAAACGATGAGGTTTTTTTTTTTTTTTTTTAAAATGTTGGTGATTGCAATTTCTCTGAAAGATTCTGTTTTTCTAAACCATTCAGGAGAATTTTGGTAAAAGCAAACCACGTGTGCTTACGTTGTGCAGGAGAACTGGTTTCCAGCCTGTGCGCACACGCTTGTGAATGGTGGGTGCCCACGTTAGTGTGGGCGTGCACATGTAGGCCCGAGGTTGGTGTTGGGTCTCTTTCTGTGATCGTTCTCCACCCTTATTTTCTTTAATTAAAAGTATTTTATTTTTAACTTTTTTATAATTGTTTACATTAATCTATTTTTTGTGCGTGAACTCATACCTCTATGTGCACGAGGAGATCAGAGGACACACTGAGGAGGTTGGTTCTCTCCTTCCGCCCTGTGGGTCCTGGGTATCAGGGCTCTTTAGGCTTGGTGGCGAGTGTCCTTTTCTATTGAGCCATCCCCTTACTCCTCACCTGGTGTGTTTATGGTCATTTGAATGTGGTAGAAAAAAAGAATGTGTGAATTATCAAACAAACGGAATAGTTTGATAGTTCTCTACGTGTATCTTTGGGGGACGTAGATGAACAGCCTCTTCTGGATTTTAGGCTGTGGGATGTGTGTTGAATGAAACCCTGAGGGCTGTGGAAGGAATCCCACCGTGCACCTATCTGGTCATTTATTGTGTTTTGTGGTTTGTTTTTTTTTCCTGTCTTTACAACGCAGATGGATCATGGCACTGTATTACAATGTGTAAAGTGCCTACCTCAATGTGTATAGCATGAACAGCTCTTTTCAAGTCTGAGAAGTGTTTAATATCCTTCCAAAACATTGGATGTTAGCCTTTTGTTCAGCTGAGTGGGATTTTTAAAAAGATTCATGTATTTTTATTTTATGGTTGTGAATCGTTTGCCTATATGCCATTTGCGTGTCGTGTCACCTGCAAAGAGGGTGCTGGATGTTCTGGAACTGGAGTTCCAGATAGTTGTGAGCTACCATGTGGGTGCTGGGAATTGAATTGGGGTCCTCTGGAAGAGGAAGCCAGTGCTAACTAAGCCAGTGCTCTTAACCACCGAATTTCACGCTTAGCCCCTTGAATAGAGTTTTAAGAGTATGAATTAATTTTCCTATTTATATGTTTTATTGGCAGAACTCTCAAGGGGGGGAGGTGGTCTTCTCAAACCAAGATACTTCCAAAGCATGAATGAATTCAAATGTAATGCTGAGATGAACAACTCTGATAAGCTGTGAACAACTCACAGAGCCCACGGTGCTTGTATGTAAGCTAGAGAACAAGCAGGAAAAACGTAAGCACGTGGTGAATGCTAAGCCGATTAGCTGGATTTAATGATAGTGTTTGGATGGTGTCCTGGTTAGGATTCCTGTTAATGTGATGAAACACCATGACCAAAAGCAACTTGGAGAGGAAAGGGTTTATTTGGCTTACATTTCCACATAGTAGTCCATCACTGAAGGAAGTCAAGACAGGAACTCAAGCAGGACAGGAATCCGAAGGCAGGAGCTGAAGCAGAGGCCATGGAAGGCTAGTGCTTACTGGCTTGCTCCTCATGGATTGCTCAGCCTGCTTTCTTACAGAACCCAGGACCAACAGCCTAGGGATTGTACCACCCACAATGGGCTGGGCTATTCCCCATGGATCACTAGTTTGGAAAATGCTCTACAACTGGATCTTATGGAGGCATTTTCTCAATTGAGGTTCCCTTCTTTCAGATAACTCTAGCTTGTGTGATGCAGAGTAGGCTTCTTCAAGAGGAATAGTTTAGGATTGATTAAGTAACAAAGAAATGGCCCACTGGGTAAAGGCACTTGTTACCAAGCTGGAAGAACTGAGTTTGATCCCTGAGACCCACATGGTGGTGGGAGGAGAGAACCAATTCCTGAAGTTGTGTACACACACACATACACACTCACATACTAATAAAAATATGATTAATAACAAGCTACATCACAGAGCATCTGTGCAGAGTGGATAAAAGCTGTCCAGTTTGTTTGAAGCAGTACATTAGAGGGAACTTTGAGGTGGGAGGCCTACAGACAAGGTGAATTCATATATAGAACAGGAAACCTCATGTGACAGGTAAGAGTTTGCTGAGCTGGCATTAGGAAGCCAGACAAGGCAGAGATGCATCAGGAAGAGATCTGAATTCTGAGGTAAGGTGTATGGGTTTTTTTTGTTTTTTTTTTTGCTTTTGGTTTTGTTTTTTGAGACAAGTTCTCACTATATGGCCTAGACTAGCCTAGAACTCTTGGGCTTCAGTGGTACCCCTGCCTCAACTTCCTGAGCTGGAACTACATGTGCCCACTGCCATGCTGAGCTGGAAGCCCTTAGTTAGGGAGAGGAACATGATCTGACTTGTATTTGCAAGAGGTTACTCCAGTTGCTGCAGGGAGAGGGACCTGAGAGGGCGAGGAGAGCGAGTGAGCTGGTTAGGATGCTTTTGTGGCTGTTTTAGGGAGGCGTCGTGGCGGTCTGGATCGGGGGACGTGCGGGGTGTGATGGAAGAGGAATTAGGTGTGGAGGTCAGAGAAATTATCTGTGGAGTTGGTTTTCTGCTTCTACCTCGTGGGACCCTGGTCACACTCAGGTTGCCAGGCTTGGCCACAAGCACCTCAACCCACTAAGCCAGCTCCAGCTGGCCTGGCTGCTACGCTTTTGCTAAGTATGGGTTGATTTACTCTTGGAGTTTGACTTATTTACTTGCTTATTCATTTGTGAACGTTTTTAAAATTAATTTGTAGAAAAAGGTCTTCTGTGTAGCTCTGACCTGCCTGGTACTCACTAAACCCCAGGGTGGCCTCAGACTTAGGAAAACCCTCCTGCTTCAGATGAATTCTAAGGGCACAGCCACGAGCCACTATGCGGAGCTCACGACAAATGTTTTTGCATACGTGTTGTGTGTAAGGCACTCGGTCGAGCATGCGGGGTCATACATGGCGCGTACTGTTCTGAAGGATCTTTGATTATAGGGACCCCCACAGGTGTATAGACCGGATCAGTATAAAGCGATACGTACTGAGAGAGGCGGGAGGTGTTCTATGAAAGAGTAAAGCCGGGGGGGGGGGGGGGGGTACCTCGCCTTGTTGAGGGTCAGGGAAGGGTCCCCAGAGGAAGGGAATTCTAAGCTGGAAACAGAGTTAGAGCATGAGCAGCAGGGTGAGGATGAAAGGAGGGAGCTGGGCAGCGGACACAGCATGGGAAAGAGCTGAGGGAGGGTTGAACATGGTGTCATGGAGACGGATGACTAGTGGACAGTAGATCAGAGTGTGGAGGAGTTGTGGAGGGATGACACCATTGCTGGCTTGAAACACATAGAGGTGGGACCTTTTCTAAGTCTACAGGGAGCAGTTGAGTGGGTAGACGCATATACAGGTATAGCCCGCTGCCAGGCTACATACGGAGGGAGTGTTTTCATGGGAACCAGTGTGGAGGCCGAGAGGAAGACCGCCTGAAGGAAGCCATGATGATCCAGCTGAGAAATAATGGCAGCCTGATCGGGAGGTGGCAGGTAAGAGGGAGAGGAAGGAGTATTCAAGAGGTACCTGGTAGGCTTTTTGACTGAGGATGGAGGGAAGAGTGGGGAAGAGGGAAGTTATCGAAGACTCAGGTTTATTCTTGGGTAGTTGAGTGGATGATGGAACTGTTCTCGGAAGACAAGGCAGGGGAGGAAGGGAGCCAGTTAGAGATGACTCAGTATGGGAAACGTTGCGTTGGAGGAGGTGTCTGTGAAGTCACTAGAACTCCCCACGTAGCAATCATCAGCTAGACAAGCAGCAGGCTCGGAGAGAGAGCCACTTCACGCAGGGTATGGACCTGAGAGGCCATTAGTCAATCATCTCATTTATCAGGCAGATCTCTGCCTTTGCAGTAGATCGGTACCATGACAGAGCCAGAGAAAGGTCCACCTGGACAATGACAGAGCACAGGACCAAGTAACGGGGATCCCAGGTCAGGGCAGCCAGAAGAGCGACTCCCAGGTGAACGGGGATCCCAGGGTCACGGTGGAGAAGAGCAGCTTTCCAGGAAGGGGGAGGGTGGGGGACAGAGCCTGATGCTTTGAGCTGTCTAGTGAGTACTCAGAAGGATCTGCTAGGGCTCAGCTATGGGGACCATCACAGGCGGCCTACTTGACCATTAATTGGAAGTGTCTGTGGCGTACCAGCTTGCAGACAAGCTGACAAGCTAAGTGTGGTAATGAAGCTAAGGCAAGACAATACGTTAGAGCAGTTTGGGCTTTGGGCTGGGATGCAGCTCACTTGGTAGAATGCTTGCCTACTGTGCACGAAGCCCTTGGTTCCATTCTCCCCTAGTGCAGAAACTGGGCGTGGTACACACCTATTACTTCCTATATACAAAGAAAGGAATCAGGAAATCAAGTCTATACCTCAACTTCCTCAGTTACATAGCAAGTTCAAGGGCAGCCTGGGATAGGATGAGAAAAAGTCTTAAACATATAGATAAATAACTTTGGGAACTTGTAGGGGAGAGAGAAGGTGGTGAGAGATGGAATAGCCGTGGGTTTGACATATGATCAGCTGATTCTGAATCATAAAGAGAAGCTGTGATAAGGGTTTTTAGGATCTGACATTCATCTGGATTTAAAGCTGTCCTCTGAATGAGCTGTGAAGGCTGGGCTGAGGCTGTCGGAGGCATGGAGGCTTTTAATAAATGCGTCATGTGGATCTGAGTGAATCAAAAGTTCTTCAGGATCTGATAGTACCCAGTTCTCCCCAGTAATGTGATAGGCTTGTGGAGAATGCTGTCATGAGCTGTCAGCTTGAGTACTGTGCCTTACTGTTGTGATGTAGACTGGGCTCTGGTAGAGTCCTCGTGTGGCCCTCCGGCTGTGTATGAGAGTAGATGTGACGAGATGACAGATGCATATTGATATACACTAGGTTTATAACCTGGTTGATTATTACTACACTGTTTTCTCGGTTCCTTTCTGTTGTCTCAATCCTACTCATAAAACTGTCTCAATAAATCATATGCATAAAACTGTCCAAATGGGTTTAGAGAGAGATTCCCCGGAGTGGGGTATATGAACCCTTGCATCAGAATCTCTTTAGCCAGAACCCAGAAGCTTACACTTGAATCATGAGTTCTATGCCAGCTGTCTGGAGTGAGGGTTCCCGTTGGTAGTCACAAGCAGTGCAGGTCAGGCCTGGGTCTTTAGCCTCAGCCGAGCTGTTCAGGGACTATGCCCTGAGAGAAGCTGTTCAGGCTCACACACCTTGGTTTTCACAAGAGCTGGTTCCAGTTTTATTTGGTGCTAAGATGCAGATAAGAGGCGGTAGTAAAGAGTTGCATATTATGTATCAAAAAGAATAGTAACTTTTTGGTTTATTCATTCTGCTGATACTTGAGCAGCTCAGGTTTGTCAGACTCTGGGTAGTGTCTGTGTTGTGGGCTCAATTGCTTACTCAGACAGCCAGGAGCTCTATTCCAGGGAGGGGTAGAAAAGGGCTTAGTGTAAAATCTCAGGTGTTCACACAAGGGTGTGGCTTACTTCTGTGTCATCATGAACTTGCTAGTGTCGCAAACAAAGGCCCAAAGTAGAAAGCACAGGCTGTCTGATTTCCTGTTAAACTTAAATACTCTCCATCAGCTGTGGAAAAATAGCAGCGTGGTCCCCTCTGCCCTTCCCCCAGCCATTTATCTGCTCCTTTCACACACTGTTCGAATTCCTATAACATGAAAAGTATGCTTCCAGGTGAAACAGGAAGCAAAATCACCAGGCTGGAGAGATGGGTTAGTGGTGAAGAGCACTGGCTGCTCTTCCAGAGGACCTGGGTTCGATTCCCAGAAACCACGTGTTGTCTCACAACTGTCTGTAACTCCGGTTTCAGGGGCTCTGATGCCCACTTCTGGCTCCTGGGCACCAGGAATGCACATGATGCACAGAGATAAGGCAGGTAAAACACCAGTATATAAAAACAAAAACAAAAAAAAAAAAAAAAACCCAAAAAAACCAAAAAACAAACAATAAGCAAAATTAGACATGTCTGGTAGACATCAGCTTCTGTCGCTAATGAGGTGCAAATGCCTAATCAGACAGCCCCAGGTCTTAAAACTTTATTAAGATCTAATGTGACATGAAATTCATGGGCTGTAGGAGCACTTACCTAGCATGCCCAAGGCCCTGGGTTGGCTCCCCAGCACTGCAAAAAAGGTTAATAATAGCTGCGGGTGGTGGTGAGTGCCTTTAATCCCAGCACTGGGCAAACAGAGGCAGGCAGTTCTCTAGGTGAGTTCGAGGCCAGCCTGGTCTACAGAGTGAGTTCCAGACCAGTTACAGGGTGACGCCCTGGTCTTACTGCCTCAAAACAAAAGCAAAAAAAAAAAGTTAAAAATAAAATTTACGGATCACCCAAGTCACCTGTTTGAAATGTTGAACTAGATATTCATAGTCATGCAGACCATCACCACATCTGATTTTAAATGTCGTTCAGCCGCCCCGAAAAAGGTACCATTCATTTTAGCTACCTCACCCCCATTTCTATCACTGTACCCCAACCGACTTCCTGCCTCCGTAGATTTCCCTATTTGGGTGTGTCATTTGCTTATAATTTGTGATAATTTCGTGACTGGCTTCTTTCCCTTAGCTTCAGGTTTTTCATATTATCACTAGCATTTGCTTTCACGGAGTAGGCATTGTTTGTACCAGAATTAACAAACTGCTCTGCAAATGCCCAGATGTAGATAGTTTAGTCTTTTGAGTACCATAACGTCTCTGCCAGCTACTCTGTGGTGTTCTCTTAGCATGAAATCAAATAAAACTTTACTTATAAAGCCGGGCAGTGGGTCACATAAGGCCAGCGCATTGCCGTTTCCTGACTAACTGGGTCAGTCAGAGTAAATCCTAACGGCGGAAGTAGGTATCGTTGTCCCATTTTACAGATGAGAAGACACCTGGAAACCTGCCTGTCTCCTCACATGCACCACTATGGGATCAAAGCAGGTATAGGATCAAAGGAAAGTAACGTGGCCCTAAGACTGGTGGTTTAGTGTCAGTGGTTTGAGATGAGCACTAACTTATGAGCAAGTGAGAAACTTCCCCTGACTCTGGGATAGGAAATAAAAACTTGGTTGCCTTTGCTTTCCTTTGAGGTAGAGCCATGAGGCCAAGATCTGAATGTGACTGGACTTGAAGGGGTCAGGGGCAGGGCTTGTGAAGGGTCCTGACGGAAGGAAGCAGGAAGTGTCTGGGCGGAGGCTGGATGTCACAACTCCTAATGGTAAAGAGACAAGTGTGGTTTATTTTCCTGGCTGGTGTGGAGAGCAGCACAGAGAGATGCCAAGCAGACCCGGCTGACCATAGAGGCCTCCTGCCAGAGCAGGGGAGCTGGAGGGTGGGGGGGAGGACAGACAGAGGAAGTCATGGATTTGAAAAGAGGTGAACGCGGCAGGTCCTGAGGCTGATGGATGGTGGGCGTCACACCCCAAGGTGCTGTGGAGACAGGCTGATGTAGTCCTGCATGCCGGACTCCACAGGCAAGGGCTGCTTTTCCACAGGGATGGCTTAGACTTGGGGGTGGGGTGGTGGCGGTGCTGTGTGAAGCCGGAGGCCGAGGCTCTGTTCACTTCCTGGCCTCCTCTCACCGTGTTAGTAAGGCAGGTCTCAGTCCCAGAAGCATTCATTTTCCCTTTTTTGTTTGCTTGCATAGAGCTGGTTGCAAGAAAGTGTGCTGATGGTTCCCATCTTCTTCTTCCCCTCTTTGTTTTCCTGTTTATCCTTCTAGTGCTTTAGAGTTTTCTTGTTTGGGTAATGCGTGCTATGTTTTTAACTCCCCTAACTTGCTTCCTTATTTATTTCTGTTTGTTATCATCCCCATGAGAAACAGCAGGCGAGGCAGGCTTGGACTTTTCGTGCCCTGTCTGTTGGATAACAGGTTATGATTCTTCTGGATTTCTGCTGGAGCACACGGCTGAAATGTGTTGTTCAAACTTAATTATCCTTACCATGAGCATCCCAGCTAAGGGCGAGCTGGGAATCTTGTTCTCAGTCATGACAACTGGGCCTCGTTAACCCTTGCCCATGATTTCATAAGAAACGCCGATGCGGTCTCTGCCTTGGTTCTTAGCTCAGAGCTGCTAAGGCCCTTGCAATTCTCTAAGGATATCGGGGACATTTTTGTTCTAATGTTTGGTCTTTGGTCTTGATTCTGATACAGCATTCCCAAAGCCCTTGGGATTTCCTGGATAATAGGAAATCTTTTTCTTTTTTAGTGTGTCTGTGTGTACACACACACGTGCCACAGTGCATGCATGGATGGAGGTCGGAGGACAACCTGTGCAAGTTGGTTCTCCCCTTTCACCGTGGGAGACCCAAGGATCCAACTCAGGTCATCAGACTTGGGGGCGAGCACCTTTACCCGGGGGACTACCTCTCCAGCCTGCATCCTTTGTTTTAATGAGGCGACCTGTCGAACTCAGCTGGTCACCAGAGACACCATGCCATCTCGTCTCTGTCCTTTGTAGTGTTTAGGAGCTAGAGATTGAGCTGTCATTTTATGCCCATGTCATGAAGCTGCCGTAACAATCCCTGGAGAGGAGGTTTGGCGCTCTTCTGGCCTGGGAGTGCATTCGAATGCTGGGAAGAAATACAGCCCAGCTTTATTCTGCCCCTCCTCATGGCTGTTCAGTGATATGAACACACACACACACACACACACACACACACACACACACACACACAGCGTGCGTATATATGTATGTGCACACGTATTCATACACTTTACTCAGGTGTGTACAGGTGTGTACAAGAGCTCAGTGAGTCATCACAGCAAGTAACTGAACCTGAGGAGGGGTCTCTTGGTTTACAGCCAAGAAGCGCAGGTGAGGTAGAGAGCTACCGCTACCCTATGGGGTTTGCACTAACTCCAGGTAGTTAGAGTCAGAATTGGGAGCACAGAGTTGGAGACTTGATGAATGTGAGGGGGAAACCCCACAGTTGGTGTCCTGAGGGACTTAGGAAGAAAAGCACAGAAAGAGTTTTCCCTTAGTAATGCATCTTTGGCTTTGTTTTGTCTTATATTTTCTGAGATAGACCCCTGCTACGTAGCCTAGGCTGGCTTCGAATTCACAGCAGTCCTCTTGTCTTAGCCTCCAGAGTGTGGGCCATGACACCTCTGGTGTCATGCCTAATGGGCCATCTACTGTATTTTATTTTCTTAACCTACCTTGTGTTTCGAGACAGGATCTTTCCCTGGGACCTGGGGCTCTCCCATCAGGCTTGGCTCGCTGGCCAGAGAGCCCCAGGGATCCTTGAGTCTCCATTTCCCACTTCCACAGTGCTGGAGTTACAGGTGGGCACTCCATGCCTGGCTTTGCTTTGTATGAGAGATGAGTATACACCCAGGGCTGGGGTAACTTGGCAAAGAGACCCTTTCTCTCATACAGTAAGTCAGTTTGGTCCTTGGTCCTTGTCTATCAATCAGAAAATGCTTTGACCATGTCTTCAATATGTGGAACTCTGGAAGGGGAAACACACAGGAAAGCTTATTTATGGGTTTTCCACAGAGCAGTAAATGGGCTGTAGGAGGTAATTTGAATAGCCAGAAACAGTGTTAGCCTGTATCCTTTAATATACACGTACAAATATACACAGAGTCATAGCAAGCATATTATTTTAAAACTGTTAAATTTAAAAAAAGTCTTTTTTTAAAAATTATTATTATTAAACAGAATCTCTCGTATCCCAGGCTGGCATCACACCCAGGGCCGGGGGTAACCTTGAACTTGGGATCATCCTGCCTCTTCCTGGTGCTGGGATTTTAAGCGTGTAACAAGCAACACGTCTAGTTTATGTGGTGCTGGGGCTTCGGGCATTCTAGACAAGCACTCACCAGCCGAACCACAGCCTCAGGCCACTTGCTCTTTTTCACCGAAGCAAACATCTTCAGCACCCGCTCAGCCATGCCGCCGGTCTTTTGATCGGCCACACGAATTTGCTGTCCTGGAAATTTACGTAAGGTTATAATTTGGAAATTTTCTTATAGCGTGGCATCTACCGTTTTACTTTAAGTGGCGTCTCTTTCCTCCTCGGTTGGGCTCGGCTGTCACTCTGACACAGCCCAGAGTTATCTGAGGCGGTCTCAACTCCGGGATTGTCAGCTCAGATTGGCTTGTGAGCACTTTCTGTGGGGCATTTTCCTGAAACCTTTCTTCCCAAATTTGCTTTTGGTCATGGCGTTTATCAGAGCAACAGAAGGAAGAACTAGAAAAATCTCTGCCTTTTCAATTCATCAGTGTAAGAAAACGAAGCTACCTCATCGGCACGAATTTCTTACTCTGCATGCCATGCATTCGTTGATTCTGTAGCTACTGACTGCTTCCTGCCGACTGGTGCTATCGGAGGAGCTCGGGACCCAGCGAACAGCTTAAACAAGCTCTTCCCTGTGCAGCTCATGTTCTTTACATGTCAGTCCAGAGGACTCTGAGGAAGGCTCAGCCTTATCACTGAGCAAAACATGAAGGAATTTTGGCCAGGCGTGGTGGCGCACACCTTTAATCCCAGCACTCAAGGCAGAGGCAGGTGGATCTCTGAGTTCAAGGCCAGCCTGGTCTACAGAGTGAGTTCCAGGACAGCCACAGTTTCATAGTAGAGAGACTCTGTCTCAAAGGGGGGGTGGGTGGGTAGCATTTTGAAGATTAAAGTTAATTTTTAATTTCTACTAATTTTTACTTTTGCCTTTGAAACATTTGTGATTTCAGAACTTTAAAAAAGATTTAACAGTTATTTTAAATGTGTGTGTGTGTGTGTGTGTGTGTAATTGAGTGTGGATGCCTGCGGAAACCAGAGGTGTTGAATCTCCCTGGAACTGGAGTTACAGGCAGTTGTGAGCCTTCTGATGTAGGCACACACACACACCAGCCCCGTAACATATAAAGTACTTTACTAGTGCTGGAGAATGTTAGCCTAGGAATTTATAATTTATTCAGTAAGGAATTAAGGGATCGTAGACTGACTTGAATGAGGAGAATGAAAAAATTCTAAGTACTGGATCTGTCTGGATGCAGTAGTCAGTGCAGGTGAACCACTGCTCCTGGATATGTCACACTTCAGTCCTCATGGCTCTCGGCTGAAAGGGGAAGGTGTGTGGTGCCTTGGCCTTGGGGTGAAGCTTTGGCACCCCTACCGTGGGAGGACTCCTAATGTAAGCATCTCGGGTGAATCTATGCATGACGATGGGACCTTTCTGAAACCCAGTAGCCATTGTAGCTTCGTAATGAGCTAATTTGTAACAAACTTAGGAACCTGAGCTCCGACATTTTCCCTAATTTGTTTTTAGTTCAGTTCCCTTCCACCTAAGCGTTGTTGCCAGCTCACAAAAGGCAGACTGAGTCGGAGCGATTCAGTGAGATGTATCTTCATGGTAATGATACCAAGAGAAAAATCTTTGCCTACCTTTCCGCTCAGTCAAGTAGTTTTGAAGAATGATAACCACAGATGCTTACATTAATGTCGGGGTGCGTCACTTGGATTTCTAATTTGCCTCCAAAATCAAGATAAGTCGGTACTTTCCGTTTCTCTAGCATTTTCACAGAAACTCACCATTGTAATACGTCATTCTGCTAGTCCCTTCATTTCTTCTCCCCTCCCCCACCCCTGCCATCTGCTGCTTGAAAGGTCCTTTTCTCTAGATGCCATTCTAAGAAGGGTTTTTATGAAGTTGCAGTTAAGCACGTGGCTCTTAATTATTTGTTCCCTCGTGGGTCAGCCTTTAAAAGAACAAAAGGCTCTGTCTCCTGGCACAGGGTGAGCTGCTTGACTCTAATTTCTGTAGAATTAACTGTGCTATTCCGGGACAAGGCAGGATGAAAACCTGTGAAATGTGGGGTAAGGGATCCGTGGCGTAGGGCATCTGCACAGGTGTTTTATGCCCCTGGGATGTCTTTGCCATTGGGTAAAGGGTCCTTGTGTTTAAAGGACTCTGGTTTCGCTGTTGAAGACAATTGTTCTCTGTTCGGACAGTAAGTTTTAAAAAACGTCAAAGAGTCCTTTCCAAGCCCTTCTCTGGAGGTCTCCTTTGTGTGTTGCTTCTCTGTGGAGGGGTGCCCCTGTAGGGGTGGCTGCTGCCCACTCTTCTTTCTACCAGCCTCCTGTTTCTATTGGCGTGAAAGCAAATCAGGACAGAGATAACCAGATTTCTTTGTAACGGTTTGATCGTTTGAATTTAAGTTTGTGCGTCCCGGTCAGAGGTGATTTCTCTTTGCAACCTCCGATTAGACAAGCTGCTCCGATTTCAGCCATGGAATGAGAACCCTGATCTTGGTGTCTGTTTTCCCAGCCTGGGAAAGCTCAGAGACCCCAGGATGCTCAGTCTCAACACATGCTTTGTCTAGTGTCAAGTGAACATGAAATGAAAGCTCCTTTTTTTTTTTTTTGGCGGGGTGGGGGGGGGGGGTGGGGTGGGGTGGGGGTGGGGGAGGGGTGCAGATCAAATGACTGAGATTTACAGATGTACCCAGAGCACTAAAAGGCTGAGGGTGCTCTTGCTGAACCTGGTTTTGTGCCACGTTCCGCCGCCCAGGTTGTTTAATGTGTGTCTCTTTCTCTACTCCTGCAACTTCCCTGGAGTTATGCAGCATCCTCCTGCCGGATGTGGTGATGGTCCTGCCTGGGATCCTTTTCACACATTATCACTTGAATAGAAGACCCTCTGTTGGTGCTTTGAGGATAAGGAAGATGGTCGTGCTATTGTTATTTCTTTAAATTTTATTTTGAACTTCTGTTTCATAGCTTTGGAGGACAGGTCTCTTCCTGCTTGGTAAACGTACATTGTGTACATGTCATTTGATCTTGGAATCATAAAAACATGTTCTCTAGTATTTATTTTTTTCTTCCCCCTGACGAGGAACAGAATTAGAGTGCGTTTTTGCAGTGCTTGTTCACAGTTATTTTTCATCTACTGACAGGTGAGGGGAAATGCTGAAGGGTACGTCTTAGAGGCTCCAGGAGACTTAGGAACTTTCCCAATAATAGGACAAAACGGTGGCTTTTGTAAAGTAAAA
This sequence comes from Cricetomys ansorgei, assembly GCA_026225945.1. Lineage (NCBI taxonomy): Eukaryota > Metazoa > Chordata > Mammalia > Rodentia > Nesomyidae > Cricetomys > Cricetomys ansorgei. Next base: position 51,820 of record JAMJFZ010000337.1, on the reverse strand, counting down.
TTGGAATAAAAAGCATTACCTCTCAGAACCCTGAATACGGTTGGCTTGTCAGAATCCAGTTCAGTTTAGCTAACAATCACTGAGCACCCTGTGAAGTGTAAGTCACTGAACTATGGCTGACTTAAACTGGTAGTTCAGCGGAATGGAAAATGGATTTGGGGGAAATAATATTGGTGCTAAGCGCATCCGTAATCAGTCACAACCCTTGCCGGACGCTAACAGTGCTGTAGGATTCTACCTGCCCAGGTAGCTTTTCTTCTGTTTCTCAACCAGATGCTTATCAATTCAAAACATTTTAAGGCCCTACATTTGGTGCCACACTTGCAAGAATCTATTATAGTAGCCCGGGTGGAGGTGACTTGGCCCAGGGTAGTGTAATGGAGATAATAAAATATCTGGAGATAGTAGAAATGGAGACAGTAGAAATATCCAGAATGTTTTGTGCATGCATGTGTGCTTGTGTATGCGTGAGTGCGACAGTCTCTCTTACTGACTGCCAGCTAGCCTCGGGGAGTCCACCTGTCTCTGGCTCCCCAGCTCTGGACTTAAAAACACGTAGCACCATGCCTGATCTATGTTGGTGAGTGCCAGTGATCAAAGTCAGAGTCCTTGTGCTTGCAAGGCAAACCCTTGCCCACCTCGGCAGTCTCCCAGCCCCAGAGTATGTTTTGAAGATGGGCCCGAGAGGACTTCCCAAGGCATTAGGTAGGAACTAAGAGAGTGAGCCCGCCAGTGATACAGGAGGAAAACAAGAAAACAAGTTGGGAATCCAAGTAACTGGTCACATCACATCACAGTCTGTCTTCTGTGGTTCAGATCCCCTTCATAAGGAATGTTGCTACCCAGAGTGGGCTGATCAGTAAGCAATCAATACAATCCCCCCACAGACATGCACAACTGTCCTAGACAGTTCCTCATTAAGACATCACCCAACAAGTGATTCTACCTTGTGTCAAACTGGTAGTTAACACTAACCAGCACAAACAACAACAAAGAAAGGTCTTAGCAGAGAGTAAGAGTTGGGGCAGAGACATTGGATGCTTAAGGAAGGAGATGTAAAATTGCCATGCATTAGTCCCTCCGAATGAGAGAGGTATTCATTGTGACTGTTGGGCAACATCGAAGGTACCAGGGGGTGTGGGTCAGACTGATCATCATTGGTAGCTTAGTTACCCTTCTATTACTGTGACGGGAGTTCATTGGGGGCTTACAGTTTGATAGGGTGTATACATGACCATCAAGGTGGGGAGCATGGGGGCTGATGGGCAGGTGCTGGAGCAGTAGCTGAGAGCCTTCATCTGATCCACAAGCACAAGGCAGAGAGCTACCTGGGAATGGCATGGGCGCTTGAAACCTCAAAGCCCACCGTCAGTGACAAGCCTTCTCCAACAAGGCCACACCCCCTTACTCCTTCCCAAACAGTTCTGCGAACTGGGGACCAAACACTCAAATGGATGGGGGCCTAGGAGGGCTCTCCTCATTCAAACTACCACGGTGGGGCTTGCCCTGGCCCCAGGCAGCGCTGTGCTTATAGGGTGAGGTGCGTGGAGAAAAGCCGCAAAATGCCAAGCAAATACGAGAGGAGGGAGGCGCGTGTGAGTGTTGGTGAGGACTGGTCATCTCATTCAGCATCCGGGATAGATAAGGGTGAGAAGAGGTGACTGGAGGCTGCGAGGGACAGTGAAGACGCAGGCCGAATCGGTGCTTTGGAATTCCTGGTGGGGCCCTTGGAGCTGGGCACTGGGAGGAGACGGCCCAAAGCTAGAGGGATGCCGAGAGAAGAGACACGTTAGACTGAGTTTATAGAGGGAAGGAAAGTGCTGTCACGTGACCATAGCAGTGCGCGGTGGAGGCGGGTCTCCGCATGTTGAGTGACAGCAGTTGGAGTAAAGAGCAGAGTGCTGTGAGGCGCGGTCGGCCCGGTGGTCGCCGGTGGCTTCCGTTTGTACCCGGCCCTCAGGAGACTGAAGCTCAGTGCTTGTGCGCTCAGCTCATAGAATGGAGGGTGTCTGCTGGACACTGAGGGGCTGGGAGGGGTGCTGAAGGGAGCTTCGCGGGGCCACAGGAAAGGAGGGCGGTAGATTCTAATGTTCACTCTATCACCAGTCCCAGCTCCTGCGTGGGTAAAGGGAGCATGGTTGATGTGTTTGCCATGTGCCAGACTGTGCCAGGCACACCAGGGGCAAACCAACCTCCGTAGGCAAGTGCTTGTTGCTACTTTGTTACATGAAGTCACTGCTTAAGGCCACACAGCCGCCACTCTGTCCCGGGAACAGGATTCAAACCCAGGTCTTTTATGATTTACTCAGTATAGGTACATGTTGCATGATGAATTTGCTTGATACGGTATCAAAGCCAAATTTCAAGGACGTCAGTGAACCTTTTAAAACAGGTGTCCCAGGGGGATTCAGAGCTTAGGGCTACGGATGCTGCTGCTTCTATACAGTTCCTGGAACGGTACAAAGCTGTGAAAGATCTCAACTCTTGTTAGTAAAAAAGTATTAAAAAAAACCCACATCACTTCTTGTCAGCTGATTTGTGGCTTAAGAAAAAAAAAAAAGTCTCATGTTATCTGCCACTTCTGAAGCAGTATTTGGTTGAACACCTGAACTGGAGTCTGAATCTGACAAAGTCTGCAGACGCCTCCCGGGGTGATGGGCTTCTGGCACTTTCGTGCGTTCTGAAGGAGTTTGCACTTTTCCTTTGGTGATACAATTGTTTCTTCTTTTGTAGCTGAGCAGGAGGACACTCAGAAGAAAACCTTCACCTGCTGGATTAACTCACAACTGGCAAAGGTGAGGAGGAGGGTCACTTAATGCCGTGAAGATGGTTCCTACTTCGTCCCATAGCTCCCCACCCCGGGGCGGCCCTTGTATGGAATTCCAGCATTTGGGAGCTGGAGGCAGGAGGATCAGGGGTTCAAGGCCAGCATGGACGACATGAGACCCTGTTAACAACAAACAGATGAACAGCAGAGCAAAGCAAGATGAAATGATGACATACAGGGGGTCATGGGATGTCTTTTCATAAGATGTGCTAGCGGTCACCTTGGCGTCCTGGTTTATTTGTTACTCTTTCCCAGAGCAAGAAAGTGGCACTTGTGATGTATCTGGACAGGGCTGTAAAAATATTTAGAGTGGTAACACTTCTTTGATCGAGTGACACATTGAGTGACGCGCGTTAGACCCCACCCTAATCTTGTTACGTGTGACGATGATGAATGCCTATGACATCAGCTGCTTGGAATGATAGTTTATTAAATAGTATAGGGCATCATTTGTTTTCAACGTAATTTCACTACCTTTTAAATGCTACTCTTTGAAATGAGGTCTTGCTATGTTACTCAGGCTGGTCTTGAACTCCTAGATTTTAAGTGATCTACCTGCCTTGGTTCCCGAGTAGATATGATAGAGGGGCTACTGCCTAGCTCACGTTTTCTTTCTACTTACGCTGGACATTGAATTCAAGGTCCATTGTATACTAGGCAAGACTGTTGAGCTATATTCTTGAATCCTTTCTTCTTTCTTTCTCTCTCCCCCCCTCTCCTCCTCCCTCTTTCCCTCCCTCCCTTCCTCTTTTTTTTTTTAAAAACAGGGTTTCTTTGTTGTAACTCTTGCTGTCCTGGAACTCACTCTGTAGACCAGGCTGGCCTCCAACTCACAGAGATCCACCTGCCTCTGCCTCCCGAGTGCTGGAAATACAGGTGCGTGCCACCACTGGCCAACTTTTTTCTTCTATTTTCAAAATAAGTTATTTATTTGTGTGTGCATGCATCTGTGCATACAGGTGCTCATGGAGGTGGAAGGGGACACCAGATCATCTGGAGCTGCAGTTTTGAGCAGCCAGATATTGATTGGTGCTTGGTGCTGGGAACTGAACTCAGATCTTCTGCAGGAGCAGTGTGTGTTTTTAAACACGAAGCCAACTCTCCAGCCATTTCTCCTTTCTTGTGTTTTTGAGAGGAGGTCTTACTGTATAACCCTGGCTGTCCTGAAAGTTACTATGTAAACCCAAAAGGCCTTGAACTTTTGGCCGTCCTCCTGCCTCTGCCTTCTAGTACTGCGGTTTCAAGGTTATCCCACTTTGCCAGCCTTCCTCATGACTTCTAAATGATTTCACAGTATCGCTATGTGAGCGGCAGTGCGATTCCCACAGAGAAGGCCTGTGACTTGCCCCAGGTCACACACTTGGCAAGAAAGAGTGCTGGGACATAAACCCAGTCTGGACCTAGAGGCCTCAATCCAAATGTCACTCCATCCTGTGTCTCAGTGATGCTGAGAACCTGACAATCTGGATGCGTGATGAATGACTCTCACCCTCTGCTCTCTCTCTCTGCCCATCCCACACAATGCCTGTCATTCTAACCGAAGGGAGACACAGCCTCCTCTCCCAAGGGGTTACTATGGCCTGATTCTGAGTCTCTGACTGTATTCTCTATGCATGAGGTTTAGGACTGTGAAAGCTCAGCTCAGAAAGAGCATTGTGTCACTGGGAATAAGCCGCTAGATAAATCAGGCTCACTGTCTTTCTTACCGTGCTTTGGAGTGTAACTTGTGAGTTCTGTCATTCTCTTACTTGAGCTAATTTCTGCTGAACCTTAGTTGTTTTTGAAGACACAAAGCCCACTTAAGGGATGCTTAACATGTTTGGTTTTGGACCACTTGTAGATTACTTTCCTTGTTTCCTTTGGCAGCACACACCTCCCTCAGTTATATTCGACTTATTCACAGACATTAAGAAGGGGCATGTCCTCCTGGATCTGTTAGAAGTCCTCTCAGGACAGCAGCTGGTAAGATTTCCAAATGGCACCAAGATACTTGGTTGGTTTTCTTTTTAAAAAAATGTATTTCCTGTTTCTGAGTAATGCATGTGCTTGAATTTCTAGCCTCGGGATAAAGGATCTAATACATTCCAGTGTAGAATCAACATAGAACATGCCCTGACATTCCTCAAAAACCGATCGGTAAGTATGACTCACACCTGTAAATTCACAGGAGGGACTTGTTCATTGGGAGGCTCGCTCCCTCTAACCTGTTTTCTCTGTCTGCAGATCAAGCTAATAAATATCCATGTTGCTGACATTATAGAAGGAAACCCATCCATTATTCTTGGCCTGATTTGGACCATCATTCTGCACTTCCATGTAAGCAGTTTGGTGATAGGAATAATACTTGATCTAATGCACACAGTAGGAGGTGAGACACAGCAAGTGTGATGTGCTGTCATTCAATCTCAAGCTGCTTCAGTAAACAGGACTTGATATCTCCAACAGGTAGAAAGCTTATGGTAAAGGCTGCCTTTCCAATATGTGTGTGGAATATATATATATATATGTATATGTGTGTGTGTGTATATAGTGTGTGTGTATACATGTATATAATGTGTGTGTATACCTACATATATATATACACGCATATAACTTGTGTGTATATATTATATACACATGTGTTATGTATATATATTTATACATATACATATATACTTACATGCTTATGCATGCACACACACATACAATTTTTGTTTTAAAGACAGAGTTTTGCTATGTAGCCCTGGCTGGCCTGGGACTCTATGTAGACCAGGCTGCTCTCACAGAAATCACCTGCTTCTGTCCCAGCTTCTGGGATTGAAGATGTGTGCCGTCAAGCCTGTCTTCTATTAAAGAGACAGCAGATGCTGGTGTCTGGTGGCCCTTGTCACTCATCAGCGGAATGGCCTTTTATGGTGACTCTAGACGTGTTTTTCTGGTAGGATTTCAGTACAGTTTTGAACAGCAGCATTTCACTAAACACCTGCCAGTGCTGAGATGGTAAACTGTCTGCCTCAGATTCTTATGAGTGCTTCCTTTCCCTCTTGAGTTTTGGGTGTGGTTGGAGTCCGCCGTAGGTGGCCTGCTCTGCCTCACTGTGGGTTGTTCCGAAAAGCCTCTGTCTTTCTCCTGCAAATTCTTTGTCACTTGTCCGCACTCCACTCTCCCGGCACTGTGGACTGCCACAGTGACTCCTGATACAAAGATTGATTCATCGGATGCATCAAAGGAGGAACAGGAGTGGGGTAGGTGGCTCAGTTCTGTAGTGAGTCTCAGGTCATACTGGATTACAGAGTAAGACCCTGTCACAGACGAAACAAAAGCAGAAGATAAGAAACGCAGTCCCTGGGATCCTAGGAATTTCTGTGGGATTGAGTGGCCCGCACCCTCTCAAGGGGATAACAGGGCAGCAGTGCCTTGCCCACTGTCTGAGAAAGAAAGCGATTTATTTTCCCTTTGAACTCTGAAGAGACGCTAAGTGTGAAGGCATTTCAGGAGGAAGAGGGGAAGGATGTCTGCAGAGCATGGTTTGTTTCCTGCTACACAACGGGACTGACTCAGATCAGAAGTCCTTCCTGCTGGTTGAGGTCTCTTTGGAATCAGCGGTATCTCCAGGCTTCTCAGGGTGCTTTGACTCTCAAAGGATTTCTTATTTTTAATTAATCCTTGTTTGGACTTTAAAGTCCAAGTTTCATTTAAACAAAAGAAGGCATATGGTAGGGCTTTGGCCATTTTGACCCTGTTTTCCATTTGAATTGTGAATGTCCAGTGGCCACTGCCCTATCCTGAATTGACCGTCACAGTGCCAGTCCGAACTGACTGCGTGGAGAGTGTCTGTTTACTATTGTTGCTTTAAAAATAATTACATAATTATGTACGTATCAGGGAACAAATGCTTATTTTAGAAAAGCTTAGAATACCGTACAACTAACTGATACAAAATTTGGCTATTTTTCTGGATTGTGTGCATTTGTAGCTAGAACAAAAGAATATGCACATGGATGATAAAAGCTAAATTTGGGAGCGTAGTTTTTCCTCTGGGAGAGGAGGAAAGCAGGACCAAATATGGTAAGATGTTAGAATTGGATAATTTGGGGCTGGGGAGATGGTTCAGTGGTTAAGATCCCTTGCTGCTCTTTCAGAGGACCTGGGTTTGATTCCCAGTATCCAGATGTCACTTCATAACCATCTGTGATTCAAATTTCAGAGGATTCAATATTCTCTTCTGATCTCTGTGGGCACCAGGCATGCATGTGACACAAACATACATGCAGGCAAAACACTCATGTGCATAAAATAAAATTTAAAGACTTTTGGATAGTTTTAGGTATGTATTCCCACCCCAGTCTTTCTAGGTATTTTAAGTATATTTAAAAATTTCAACATAGATAATGGAGAATAAAATTCATTCATAGTCTACCATTCACAGATAACTATTGAGAATAATTTAATATTCGATCTTTATATCTACAACAGGAATTAAAACATAGTCATATATGGGTCCTGCATAAGTGGATTACACCAACCAAGGATTGAGGACACTTTCAGAAAAAAATGTTTCCATTTGAACTAGATATATAGAGACTTGGCATTAATAATTGGCATTATTCTCCTATGTAACATAACAACCATTTTTTTTTAGCATTTACATTGTGCTATAGGGATTATAGGTAACCCAGAGATGACTTCATAATGCAGAGGATTTACATAGGTTATATGGAAGGGTATGCTACATAATAAAGGGACTTAAGCATCTACAGCTGTCAGCCTCTGAAGTGAGCTGGTCCCCACGGATACTGAAGGACAGCTGATTGGGTTTCTCTTTGAAACCAGAGCCAGAACTCTGGCTGTCCTGGAACTCACTCTGTAGACCAGGCTGGACGAACTCATAGAGATGTGCCCCGGTCTTCAAACTGTTCTAATGAGCGTCTTTCTAAATTTGTATATGATTTCATAGAGGTATATGGCATTTGTTGTAAAGTACTCAGTCTTATTAATGGATAGCAAGAATGCTCTCAGTTGTTTCTGACTACAAGTAATTTCAATTATATCTTTAAGATAAAACCTTGGTATACAACTGTAATAATTCATGGGCCAAATTCTTAAAAGTAGAATTATGACACAGGATTTGTAGCTTGAAAGCTTTGAAAGCATTTTTTTTTTTTTTAAAACACTGATTTAAGTAAACTTGTTAAAGTCTAAGACACACAGAAAGATATACAAATTCACATGCGAAGTGCCATGAATTTCCATAAATTAATAATAACCTGTGCTATCATCTAAGATACAGGCAGAACCCTGCTGACATGCTGGTCCTTCTCTTCTCCTAAAGGTACCCAGCCTCTGGGCCCTGTCGGGAGGCAGCTCAGCATTTCTAACTCCACGGAGACTGAATAATGAGTGTTTTCTCAACACCCCACATATGCACCTGTTTCTGACTTAGTTCACTTGGATTCGTGTGGTTGTGATGAGGCGCCTTTCATTGCCCTTCCTGTGTATTTTATCACACTTGTTCACTGTTCCACTTCTGGCACACATTGTTTTCTTGGCAGTTATTAATCAAATTGCTAGGAATATTTGTATACGTACTGTTTAGTATTTCAGGCCTACATTTCCGTTGAAGTATATCTAGGCATGGAATCGTTCTATGGTGTTTCCTCTTTAAACTATGGTTCTTCTGCCTTGGTCCAGTTTGTGAGGCTATAATAGGCTACCACAGCATGGGTAATTCATGATAAGCAGATACGTATTGCTTTACAGTCCTGAAGGTTGGGAAGTCCAAGATCAGGGGGCTGGGGCTGGGGAGTAGCTCAGTGGTAGAGCTTGCACGAATTGCACATCCTAGTGCCACAACAAACAAACAGTATCAAAGAGTAGGCATCTGGCGGTGGCCTCTTTGTGATATCGCCTCACCGTGGGTTGGTAAAGGGAGGGAGGGAAAGTGAAAGACAAGTAGTCTTAGCTCACTCTTTCATGATGAACTCACGAATCTATGATGGCATTAATGCAGTAATTCTGAGAGCAAAGCCCTCAAGCCTTCTTACTTCTCAAACATCTCACTCCCAGAACCTCCTTCGTGGGAACCAAGTTTCCACGACAGAACATTCGGGCCATGGCAAGTAGATGTTACTACTAGCTTGTCAAAAAGGCTGTCTTCATTCTCTGCAGACTCTGAGCACTCTCGACTCCAGCTCTTCCTAAAGCCAGGTGGGATGGTGCACGCCTTTCATCTCAGCACTCAGCAGGCAGAGTCAGGGTGATCTCTGTGATTTCTAGGCCAGCCTGGTCTTCATTGAGAGCTCCAGAACAGCAAGGGCTACATAGTGAGATCTTGCCCCCCCCATTCATATATATGTGTGTATACACACACATATACATACATGTATTTAATATATCTACACACACACACACACACACACACACACACACACACACACACACACATATGGTATTGAAAATTATTTAACCTTGTACTAATTTATGGAAGTTTTAAAATGTATTGTGGATAGAAGTCTTTTGTTGGAATGTTTAAGTTAGAAATAACTTCTCAGACTTTGTGGCTTACCTTTTAATCTTTTAATAGCAGACATGTATAATTTTAATGTAGTTTAAACAACAGTTCAAGGACATTTTCAGGTCCGTAGCAAAGGAGGCCAGCCTGGTATACATGAGACTCTGTCTCCATGATAAATAAAAACAAAGAAAAAAAAGATGTAGTGTTGGGGATTAAATCCACGGTCTCCACACGCAAGTCCAGAGTTTTGCCCCTGAGCCGGACCACCAGCCTTCAACAGAATTTTCTCTCCTGATGGAAACATCCCATAGCTGCACTGTGCAAACTAGTAGATGCTAAGCGCTGTGAACCTTGGGCATTTGAAATGGGGCCCAGGGTCTCAGGCATGTTAGACGGGCATTCTACCAGCGAGCCACACCCTCAGCTCCTTAGTAAGTCTCTGGAAGGCATCTGAAAACAATGTTGGCTCTGCTGTTTCATATGCAATGTCTGTCCAATCCATGCTTACCCTATCAGCTTCGTGACTGGCGTTGGCCACATTTATTGTTGTTCCTGTTGCTGTTTTCAAGTGAGTCTCTCTACGTGGCCCAGGTTGGTCTCAGGTGATTCCGGCCTCCCGTGGTCCTCATACCTCAGCTTCTTAAGTACTTAGGTACTTCTTAGGTGCATGCTACCAAATTAGCAAAAAATATTATCACTGATTATATGAGTGGATTCTGTCAATTATGAAGAGAAACATTAAATATTTCTGTGCTTGTTGATGTATCTTTTTTAAGTTTTAAACAGATAGGAATCACATTTTCTTCCAAAATACTCAGATCGATTTGTGTGTTCAGCAGCAAATATCTGAACATGCAGTTTCTCATGCTCCCACTAACCCCCAGAGAGCGCTTTTCGCCTGCGTTATGTGCAGCCCCTCTCCTTTTCTGTGTATATTTAAGTTTCTTAAATTACTAACAGGATTGCCTTTTCATATTTATTTTTTTTTGAACTTGGTGTATATGCGTAGGTCTGTGTGTGGGTATGTGCAGATGAGAGTCCCTGCTGAGTTTGGAAGAGGGCTTTGGACTTCCTGGAACTGAAGCAATAGGCAGTTGGGAGCCACTTGGTATGTGTGCTGGGACCAAAATCAGAGGCCTTTGCAAGAGCAGTGCGAGCTTGCTCTCACTGGCTGAGCCGTCTCCAGCCATGTCTTTTTATTCTGTTAAGGTCTTTATTTTTTTTTTCTTCTTAAACTGTTTTTTATTTATGTGTATGTATGTCTGGGTGTCTGTGTGCGTGTATATCACATGTGTGTAGAGCTAGGGTTACGGGCAGTTGTTATCCACCTGATGGATGTGGGTGTTGGGAACTGAACTCCTGTCCTCTGGAAGAGCGGTAAGCGCTCCCACCGCTGAGCCATCTCTCCAGTCCTCCCCTCCTTCTTTTAAAGTAGATTTGGTGTGTGTGTGTGTGTGTGTGTGTGTGTGTGTGTGTGTGTGTGGTTTGGGGAGGGTATATGCTCGTGAGTGCAAGTTCCTAAATGAGCCAGAGGCATTGGGTCCCCCAGGGCTGGAGTCACAGGTCACTGTGAGCCCCTCTACATAGGTGGGGAAACTGGGACCCAACTACCAAGAGCAGGGCTTACTCTTCAAACTGCTGAGCCATTTCTCCAGCACTTCTCGTGTTCTTTTAAGAAAAGATTTTATTTACGGGGGCTGGAGGGATGGCTCAGTGGTTGGTAGCACTTGCTGCTCTGGCAGAGGACCTAGATTTGGTTCCCATCAGCCATGTGGCCACCCACAGATCTCATTCAGTGCCATGGAATCTGGCACCCTTTTCGGCTGTTACGGGCACCACACATACACATGATACGCATGCATGCATGCAAGCAAAACATTCATACACATAAATAAATCTAAGAAAAAGAAAAGGGATGTATTTGTTGTTAGCATTTTATTATATTTTATTGTCATCATCTTCATCATCATCATTATTAGCATTTATTATTGTTCATGCATGCCTGCGTATGTGTTTATACATGCACACGCACTCATGTGTGTGGGTATGCATACCATGACGTGCTTCACTCCTGCCTTTACTTGGGTTCTGAACTCAGGCTCCAGGCTCATGCAGAAAGTTCCTGTACTTGCTAATCCATCTTGCGGGCCCGTGTTTTTCCTGTTCTTATTGGTGGTCTTATTTTCTCACTGGGGGCTAGCCTTCCCCGTGCTTGTCTGTTCTCCCTTTTCTGTATGTACTCTTTCACTCTTGCTGGTTTGTAATTGGAGGAGATGCATTTCAGTCCATCCCGTCTCTAAAGGTGCTTGACTAGGTGGTCCACCTGGTTCTTCTCAGTTTAATCCAGCAGTGCTGGTAGTGCTCAGTGGGATCTTTTGGGGACAAGTAGATGCTTGTGCTCTGTGGGATGCCATTCCTGGGTCAGGATGGCCCTGGGCAGGATGGCCTCTGTCTAGACTGAAGGAAAGCCAAATTGTAGGCCCAAATGTCAAATGCTGACAATCAGTTTTAGAGCTCATTTTACTTTTGACAATCATTTTAGAGCTCAGAATACTTTCTCACTGCTAAAGAATGCTTTTTAGCTGCTCTTGACTGAGCAGAGTATGTTAACATGTTTGTCAACAACTGTGCTTTCCTCAGATCGAGGAGCTTGCTCGGACTCTGTCTAGTGATGGCAATCAACCTCCCCTGGAGGTTGTGAGTGTGGCTGACTCATCTCCTACCTCAAGTCCTCCAGCAAAGAAGGATTCCAGAGTTCAAGCCCAAGCGAGATGGCAGTTGTCCGCAAAGAAGGCTCTCCTTCAGTGGGCTCAGGAGCAGTGTGCCACGTAAGTAGTTTGCTGTGTCCAAAAGAGACAGACAGGGCAGCTGTCTGTCTGACAGCTGACAGCCCATCCAGACAACCTCATGGGCTTCTGGGTCTGATGGTCAGGCTGATGGTATACTCACAGAAACACCATCTGATAGTGAATCTTCCAGAAGTGGATGTTGGTAGACTTATTTACTCCTGGTTTCAAAGATGACAACTTTACCCAGTTGCTGTGTTTAAGTGGTTTATTGATTGCTGTGGGTAGATAAAGCAATATTTAAGTCCTCTCTCTCTCTCTCTCCCCTTTCTTTTTGAGATGGGGTGGTCTCACTGTATTGCCCTGGCTGGCGTTAAACTTACATCTATCAGCCTCTGCCTCCCATGTGCTGGGATTAAAGGCGTTCACCAGCACATCCGACATTGAATACCTTTCTTTGGGTGTAGTTCCCCTGTGCATCTAGGAGCTAGCTTTAGGTCTTGAGTCTTACCTGATTGAATTAGCTACTTGTTTTGTCACTGCAACAAAATACCTGACAGAAGGGGGCACAGTTCATCAGGGCCAGGAGGCTCGGTGGCGGGTCAGCGCATCCACAGTTAGAAAGCAGAGAGCGATGAATCTTTGTGCTTAGCCTGCTTTCCCCTTTTTATTCAGCCCAGGCCCCCACCCCATGGCACTGCTCACAGGAACCGATCTGCTCTAGGTAATCTCTCACAGCCGTGCCCAGAGATCCCATCTTCTATCACGGTTCTAAATCCCATTAAGTTGGCAGTCAAGATTGGCAATCACGCCAGCATAAGCTCTTTGAAAGTCAAGGCCCTGTCATTTTAAAAATTAAAAACTCCTCTTATTATTATTGTGTATGCATGAATAAGGCCCAAGCATGCCGTAGCAGAGGGCAACTTTGTGGACTTGGTTCCCTCCTTCCACGCATCGGTGGGTTCTGGGGTTGGACTCAGGCTGCCAGGCCGTTTCACCTGCCCAGGATACGCATGTTATGAATGAAGGAGGAGATGAACGACTAATGTGCCAAGTTGTGTCATGGTGTGGTCTGTTTTACAGTTAGAGACCTCAGTCCTCATTTCTCAGAAACGCAATTCTGTTTTCTAATTGATCCTAAAGGGTACCAGACAAGATACATTTTTATTTGTATCATCTATTTATTTATTTGTTTGTCTTTTGAGACAGGGTTTCTCTGTTGTAACTCTTGCTGTCCTGGAACTCACTCTGTAGACAAGGCTGGCCTCGATCTCAAGTGCATTTTATGACGGCCAGGGCTACACAGTGAAAGCACTGTCTCGAACCCCCCAAAATGTTAATTATGTGTATAGGCATATACATGTAAATATTAAGGCGCCCAGAGGCATTGGATCCCCTGGAGCTGGAAGCACAGGCAGCTGTGAACCCACCTGACCTGGGCTACGGGAACCGAACTCGGATCCTCTACCGGAACAGCGAACGCTCTTAACCGCTGAGTTATCTCTCCAGCGCCTCCCCCCTTCCTTTTTAAATTCAATTATTTATTTTCTTGATCTTGAAGTTTTTCTTTTTTTTTTTTTTAGGATAATACTTTTAATTATTTGAAAATTTCATAACATGTATTCATTGTATCTTGATTATATCTACTTCCCCCGACTCCCCCGAGCCACTGGATGTCACCCATCTATTTTCTGTCTTTCTCTATGCGGCTGATGGAGCCGCATAGAGCCAGATAGTATTTGGCCTTATGATGGGCTATTTCAATCAGCGCCAGTGTCTTTTTTAAGACTCATCCTTTTAAGTCTGAATTTTATTGGTCCGCCACATCCGTTTACCCTTTCATCCATGATGGCAGATCCTAAGCAGTGAGTCTGTTCAGTGAGCCACAGGACAGTGATCTGGAGTCTGATGCGCTGGCTGGAGGGAAGGACTTGGGGATTTCCGTTTTCAGTCCTTGCATTTCAGGAGCTGATGCTGCAGCCCGGGGAACCGCATTCTGTGAACCGGTGCTCCATGGTATTCCGGCATCCTCACACTTGACGTTAGGCTTCAGCTGGACGATAAGATTCAAATGAAAGATGCGATTCGTACATAGCGTTTTTTTGATTCCCTGAACTACGGTTAAGTTGCCATTGAATACAGTAGAAACATTTTGATGCATTGTTACTTTTTTCACCGCAGTCTATATTGTATCCTTTTGCACAGATCTGAGTCTGTCAGTGTGACGGATTTTAAGTCGAGCTGGAGAAATGGCATGGCTTTTTTGGCCGTCATCCATGCCTTGCGACCAGACCTGATTGATATGAACAGCGTGAGACACAGATCCAACAAAGACAATCTGAAAGAGGCCTTCAGGATTGCCGAACATGAGCTGAAGATCCCCAAACTGCTGGAACCAGAGGGTAGAGTCTTCTTTCTTTTGGAACCTCTTTGTTTTAAGATCCAGCATGAAGCTGATTTGATAGCACACCTCTGTGTTAGCAATCATAACAGTCTATTTCCTTTCCTTTCCCTTTCCTTTTCCCCTTTCCTTCCCTTCTCTTTCCTTTTCCCTTTCCTTTCCTTTCCTTTTCCTTCCTTTTCTTCCTTTATCCTTTCCCCTTCCCTTCCCTTTTCCTTTCCTTTCCTTTCCTTTCCTTCCCCTTTCCTTTATCCTTTCCTTTTCCCTTCCCTTTTCCCTTTTTCCTTTCCTTTCCTTTCCCTTCCCTTCCCTTTCCCTTCCCTTCCCTTTCCTTTTTCCTTTCCTTTCCTTTCCTTTCCCTTCCTTTCCCTTTCCTTTTCCCTTTCCTTTTTCCTTCCTTTTCCTTTCCTTTATCCTTTCCTTTTCCCTTCCCTTCCCTTCCCTTTCCTTTTTCCTTTCCTTTCCTTCTCTTTTCTTTTTGATTTTTTTGAGACAGCATTCCTCTGTTGTAACTCTGTCTTGAAACTCACTCTGTAGACCAGGCTGGCCTTGAACTCACAGAATCTGCCTGCTTCTGCCTCCTGAGTGCTGGGATTAAAGGTGTGTGCACCACCACCACCACCAGGCTTATTTCACACTGGAACCTTTAACTCTTGATTGAATTTCTTGGAATCAGGAATTCGCACCAGTTACTTAACCTCTGTCATTGAGGGTGAAGTCACAGTTGAATGTAAGCAGTTCCTTTACTGGGAGTAATTTGAGCCTTTGTCTTAATTTCCTTCTAGTATATTCTCTATTGTGTTTTTGATTCTGTTTTTTTTTTCAGAGCTCTCCTGGCAGGATTCTTTCGTCTTGAATTACACTTGTTTCTGTATTTATCTGCTTGGCTGTCTCCTGTGGTTGAGGGAGAGCAGCAATGGCTGCTTCCGTGTTCTCCTTAGGTGGTTTTGGCCACACTTTGGCATTCATTCCACACAATCCTTGTGTTTGATTATTAACAAGAAAACTCTACGTGCCAATTTTAACTTTGCAGGATTATTAAAATCTTTCTGAAGCACACTTTCCTATGGATTATATTGTTTCTCAAATATACCATACATATTTATAGAAACACATTTTATTGTTGGTTTGGGAGAGAGAGAAGAACCTCTGAGTTTGTGGCCAGCCTGGCACATACATAGCAAGTTCCAGGCCCGTCAGGTCTACATAGTGAGGACCTGTCTTTAAAGAGAAGCAGCAAGTAAGTTCAGTAGGTAGGTAAGCTGGGTCAGTGAGATTGCTCAGTAGCTAAAGACACTTGCTGCCAAGCCTGATGACCTAATTCAGGTCTTGGAAATCACGTGGTAGAAGGAGAGAGCCAACTCTCCCAAGTTGCTCTTTGACCTCCACATGCATACTAACACATGTGCCTCTCCCCAGCCAAAAAAAAAAAAAAAAAATAGTACCAAACCATGAAGTGGCATATGGGATTAGTGAAAAGCACAATGGGCCAGCAGATGCAAAGGCAGCTTGGAGCTATAGCTGCCTATGCAGGAGTGTACATTAGACGTGATCAGTGCACACCCCGCCAAACATGGCGAAACAAATACGCCCTGGGCTTATTTAGTGTAAGTTTGACTTCTATAAAGCAGGTGTGGCACGTAACTGATAAATAACAAAGTGTATCCTTTACTATGAAGTCCAAATAGACCAAGAATGCTTTTGTTGAATTTTACCACACTCCTCTACCAACCCCTAGGCTTCAGGTTGCAGAATTATGAGGGTAACTCGGCATGGATACCAGCTGGAAATTGTCTTTATGTTAACATGTAGGGGAGTGGCAGGTATGTCAGAATCCTACTTGTTTTTCAACGGCATGAATGATTTCTTTGCTGAATCAAACATTGATTTTTTTTTTTTTACATTAATTGCAACGTGACAGCTCTGAATAGAACATACTTCAGTATCTGTGTTAGTAAAAGTCGCCCCAGTTTTTTTGAAATTTTTTTTAAAATAATTTTTAAAGAAGTCAGTAAAATTGACAAATCAAATCCTCACAGTGGTGACTTTGTGATGTGAATGCAGGCAACATGGTCGTTTCCGGTTGCCATCGCCAGGCCTTGGAACAGAAAGGAGCGAGTGATGTGGTGGTCGTTCCTTCATTCAGATGCGGATGGCATTGACACAGACCTGTCATCTTGGTACTCACGAAGCTGAGGCAGGAGGGTCAGCTGAGGCCATCCTGGGCTGCCTAGTGAGGCCCCATTCATTTATAAATAAGTACAAGTAAAGATTTAGTAGACAAGAGTAATTATCGAAAGCATAAATAATAGCAAAAATGAAGTGTTTTCATTGAGAAGTGTTAAGTTGCAGTATTTATTAGGTAATTATTTTTCCTACCTGCAACACAAATACTGGCCCATAGAAGTCAAGTTTATTCATTCCATAAATAAGTAAATTCTGAATGTCCTGAATGAGTCTTAAACGTAACGTATACTTTCGGAAATGGTTTACTGTACAGGTGCCTACACCAGTGTGCCAGGAATCAGTTACACTTGGCGTATGTTCCTATATCCTAAAGGGCTGTGGTGTCTCATGGCAGAATCTGGGTCTGAGGGCGCTTGGAACCCCAGCCTGAAGTGAGCTGGCAGGACCCCTGGCCCTCCCCTTTGTGGTCTCTGTACTGATGCCACAAGCCACAGCAAAAACTCCACCACCTTCAAGGGACTGGCTACGATTGGCAGAATTGTTTACCTAAGCCTATTCCGGCATCCCTGTCCTAACCGATGGCATTACCCTTGAGTACCAAAAGACCCACCCCATGAACCCCTATAAAATACCATGACCCTTGCATTAGATTTGAGAATGTACTTCCGACGGCATTCTTCAGTGTGTTCTGTCGACTTTTGGTTCCCCGACCTCAGACCTGCTGGACATGTCTGACCCACGCCCCGCATTTCCTTCCTGGGAGCTACCGAGTGGGAGGGAAGCGAGGCCCTGTAAGGAGAGAGAGGAAACAACCCCACAAAGGACCCCGTGCACCATGTCTCCAGAAAGAGAAATGCTTCTTATTTCTGTCTACCCCTCTGATCGCTGTATCCTCACATGTACGGCACATATGCAGCAACAGTACAGGAGGACACTGTGTCTCCCGTGTGCTGAGGCCGATCGTGAGATGCCAGCATTCTACATACTTCCGTCTGACGGTAGATCTAAGTTCTCCACACAGTGCTGGCGTCAGGGGAGTGAGCAGAGATTGCAGGGCTGGTCCACGGCTTTGGTCAGTTCAGGAGCCTCTGAACCCAATGGCCTAGGCGGTGTCTTCTTGAGGAATTAGTCATGGGAAGTCTCTTCTACGGCTGATGGATGGGGTGGTGTGTCTTGCAGATGTAGATGTTGCGAATCCTGATGAAAAGTCCATCATGACCTACGTGGCTCAGTTCCTGAAGTATTCAAAGGATGCACGTGGCGCTAGAGGTTCAGCTCAGGTCAGTTCCTTTTGGTTGTACGCTATTGGTTTGATTTAAAAACTGAAATGCAAGTTACACATGTAACTTAAATGTGCAATTCATACAAGCATGTAAACTTGTACATGATATATATATATATTATATATAATATATATTAAATACATAATAAAAAACACACACAATACACAATATATATATAATATAAAACATAAGCTATATCACGATATAAGATAGTTCCACTGTCCATAATGCAAGAAAGTAATACTTGAATTTCTTTTACCGTAATTTGTGTTTCCTGATTATTTTTTTTTTTTTTTCCCACAGTTTCAAGCCATGTGTTTGTCAAGCTTGCCCAGTTATTTCAACAGTATCTAGATAGGCACATTGTGTTAGTTCAGTGTTAGTGTGACAATTAGTGGTGGAGTGAGCAATTTAAAAAGAGAAGATGCCTGCCACCATTCTTGGCCGTTTATTATTTATTTGGGTGTTTTGCCCACATGTCTTTTGTTTATTTACACCCCATACACGCAGTGCCCACGGTGGCCAGAAGAGGGCATCGGATTCTCCTGCAACTTGAGTTTACAGATCACTGTTAGCTGTTGTGTGGGTGCTGGGAACCAAACCCTGGTTTTCTGGAAGAGCCTCCATTGCTCTTCACCACAAGTCATCTTTCCAGTCCTTGTGAACAACTTAGAGATAGTAACATTTTGGTCTGTTGTAGCTTGTATTTGTGTTACTGAAATATTCATATACTACAAAATCAACTCGTAACTTTTAGGCACTTGCATGAGCATGCAGAATTGCCGTCCAGTGTAGCACACCTACCATCCCCCACACCGGCAGATTTTTGTCTCCCTTTGCCTGGAGCTTTGTTGGAATGGGATCCTGTGCTTCACACACAGGGAAGCATGGGGCTCGGCTCCCGGCCCTTGCTTCTGCAGAGTCCCCAGAACTGCTGTGGAATGGTTTTTGGTTACTCAGTTTCCCTTTTCCTTCAGTCACTTACAGAAATCTCCAGGGTAGAAATTTAATAAAAATCACAGAGCCGGAACGAAACTCACTCGCTTCCACGAAGATAAATGGATGTGGTGGGTGTAGTGAAATATGGAGTAAAACCCATATTATTTTTAAAGTTCTTTTAAGTGGCTTTCTCAGACATGTGCCTTTTGTCCGATGAACTGGGCTGGGCTGCCTTTCCAGCTGTCGTGGCTAAGGCTGCCTGTCACCCACGTTGTTGCTGGTTCTAGAAGTGACACTCAGGGGCAACCAGGCTGAGAAATCTGCTGGTCACTCCTGACCAGCTGAGAGAGGCTCCTCCTGCCTAATTAATTTTCAAATAAAAATAAAATTACAAATTCAAGTGTCCACGAAATTGAATTAAAAAGAAAAAATCAGCAGCCCTCTCGTTTAGTAGAGTAAGCAGGCAAACGAACAGGAAACCGTAACGTCTGCATCTGCCTCCCGGCATCCAAAGCTGCATTCACATGTGAGCAAGCCCCCCAGGGCGAGCGTCTTGGGAAGAGCACCCTCACTTCTGTAGGACAGCACGTCCTGGAACTTTGTCAGCGTCTTTTTTAGTATCTTTAGGGTGTTCCAGATATCTTTAGTGTGAACGCTTTTCTTTAGCCATGAGCCTACTTTAAAGTGACTTAGGTTATCAAGATGGCTGAGTGGGGAAAAATGCTTGGCGTTTGCTGAGCAAGCCTGATGACCTGAGTTCAGTCTCTGCACCTCACATAAAGGTGGAAGGAGAGAACTGACTCCACAGAGTTGTCTTTTGACCTCCATGATCTTGGCTTGGCATGTGTGTGTCCCCGTTACCAATCACCCAGCGTCACTACCACCACCATCATCATCATCATCACCATCATCACCACCACCATCACCACCATCACCACCACCATCACCACCACCATCATCACCACCACCATCACCATCATCACCACCATTACCACCACCACCACCACTACCATCACTACCACCATCACCACCACCATCACCCCCATCATCACCATCACCATCATCACCATCATCATCATCAATAACATTAAAAATTAAAAAATGATCTATGATGGTGTTTTTTTTTTTAAATGTAGGATAATGGAAATGGATAAGCCATGTATATATTTAAATTTTTTTAAAGATTTATTTACCTTTTTTCTTTCCTTTTGGAGACAGGGTTTCTTTATGTAGCCCTGGCTCTCCTGGAACTTGCTGTGTAGACCAGGCTGGTCTTGGACTCCTAGAGATCCATGTACCTCTGCCTTGTAAGTGCTGAGATGAAAGATGTGAGCTGGACGACTTAGTTACTTTTATGTCTCTGCATGCTTGCCTGCATGTATGTATGTGTGACACAGGTATGCCTGGTGCCTTGGAGCCAAAGGAAGGCTGATTTCTTGGAACTGGAGTTATAGACAGTTGTGAGCTGCCATGTGGATGCTGGGAATTGAACCCAGGTCCTCTGGGAGAGGAGTCAGTGCTCTTATCCTATGAGCCATCTTTCTAGTCCCTATTTAAATAAATAAATGCATATGTGTGTATATGTATGTATATATATATATATGCGCATATATATATATATATATATATATATAGTCTTTTGAGAAAAAAATTTAAAGGCACAGTATGATTTTCAGATGTTAGTTTCAGTCTATTTTAAATGTGAGGCGTTACAGAACCCAGCAGATTACTCTTGGACATAGTGAGTCAGGGGAATAAAATAACATTAATCCATTGCTCTTTCAAGTTGTCAATTTTATTGCTAATAGAAATCACTAAAACTATGTAGAGTGTAGTTTAAATGTGTGTGTGCATACATGCATGTTTACGTGTGTGAATTACAGGCCAGCGTGAAGGATGCCGTGGTCTGGCTAACTCTGCAAGAGAAGAAACTACAGAAGATGCAAAAGGATTCAGCAAGTGAGCCCTACTTTAACAAGTATAACGTGAGTAAGACTTTAAACACCTGCTCATATTGCCTTGGGGAAGAGTGGTAAATATACTTTTAGGAAAGTACACGTTAGGAAACTCTAAGAGAGTAGTATTTCAGATGAAACAACCCAGGACTTGGTGCTGATTTCTAAGACAATGTCTCTGAAGCCTTCATAGATACTCTTGTTAAATACAGGTGCAGAGTCAGGAGCTTTAGCCAGGGTCTGAGATCCCACTTTGCAAACATGGTGGTTGATACTGCTGGTCCATAGAGTAGTCTAAGCTACAGGCTCTACAGCAAGGGCTGGTAAACTGTCGCCTCTGGGCCTGGACTCCTGCTTTGGCAAAGAAAATATCGGAATAGATCTGTGTTCATTTAAGTACTCTTTGTAGTTATTTCCATGTTATCCCTAGGCCTGAGCTGTTGGGAGAGAGACCAGATGGCCCGTGAGGCCCAAGAGATTTATCATCTTTCCCCCTGTAATGAAAGTTCTCCAATGCCTGGTTTTGAGTAGGCCATTCACTCATCATGAATAACAAATGGAAAGAAAAACCCAGAGGCTCTCTTTTGCACCTCTCGGAATTGTAGTACAGGGCTTCCACCAGGAGTCTTTTGTACAGTACTGATGTTATCACTGAGCATGGCCATTCGCTATGGAGCAGACCCCTTGCTGATAAGTCTTTTACAGGCTAACAGAGTTTTTTGAGCTTGGTGGTGCTCGTCAGGAAGATGAAGACATTAAGGCTTAGAGGAACTGACTGACTTCTCTGCATTTACACAGCTTCTCCAGAGTGTGGCTCTAAGGTCCTGGCTCTCGTCACATCTTGTTGAGTTTCCAGGACATGTTAGTCATTAACTGTACAATTTTGAGGGAGCCAGCGAAGGTTTCTTAGAACCCATTGTCCATGGAATTTTGTGCTTCCCACCAGCTCTCCAACCCGAATAAGGAAGATATTGTCATGTGTTTGTGTATCCTTTAGTGCTTTCTAGGCCTCCATTGGCCTGAGGGAGCTGGATGAATCAGCCTTTCCAAATCCAACATTGAATGGATCATGTGACTTCTGGACCATGGCATTCTGTTTGGCTGGAAGTCTGTAGGGGAGGAAGGGTCCAGAAATTCTTCTTTCGTTGATCAGAACGGCATAGGATCTGTGGGCTTCTTCCCCTGGGCAAGCGTTTGAGATTGAGGAGATAGTCGGTGTTCAGCAGAAGACCCTTGTTCACACTATGTCTTTTTTGTTTGTTTGTTTGGTTGGTTTGTTTTTTTTTCAAGACAGAGTTTCTCTGTTGTAGCTTGGCTGTCCTGGAACGAACTCTGTAGACCAGGCTGGCCTTGAACTCACAGGGATCCGCCTGCCTCAGCCTCCGGTGCTGGGATTAAAGGCCTGCGCCACCACTGCCTGGCTCTCACTAGGTCTTTGATTTAGTAATGTATCATAGACTCCTGTTTCTTCAATCAGAGGTTTTATGAAGTTATTAAACTATCAGAGATAACAAAGTAAGTTATTTGCTGTATATTATTTATTTCAAGTCTCAATATTACTAACTTCCTCAACCTGCCCGTGAGTTCCCGAGTTCAGGTGGTTTTTTTGTCTCATCCTCTCACGTAGCGGGACTACAAAGGCCCGCACCGTCACACTCAGCTTGTAGTAAGTGTAATTAGGATTATTATTAATAATTGTATGATGCTTTAAATAGCGCAGATTTGGTAACGCTAAAACACAGTGATGCATCCATACCAGTGCAAACCAAGCAAAGCTTTGCGTCTGAAATTCTGAGTGTGGGCCGAAGGGGATTTTCAGTGTGCACAGAATGCACCGGGGAGAGTTGGCACAGCCGCTTTTAGCCAGAAGCCCCTTTGAAAATCATTACGTGGCTCTGCTGTGTATTCCATGCACTCCGGACGCGAGGCAGGTGGGCTGGTGTGAGCCCGAGGCCCGTCTTAGCTGCCAAGCTAGTTCCATACCAACCTGAGTGTCTAGAGTAAGACCATCTCACGGAAACAAAACGACCGCCATCATCGACCGCCTGCCCTGCCTCGTGGCATCGTTATCTGTCTGCTGGAGACGGGTGGCTTTGGCCGTCCCCTACCAGTAGAAATCTAGCAACTGACAGCCCGGAGTCATTTTGCTGGTGCTAAATGGTCAGAGAGAGAAACCAGATCAGAGAGGATACCAGCGTCAGAGATTCCACCTTTACCTAAGCCAGAGTTAAGCATAACCTCTGGCTCTAGACCTCGAAGTAGCAGATTACATTTTATAAACGGAATCAGGTGTTTTTGAGTTATTATAAAGCGCTTTTCCGATCACAGAGTCTGCTGTCCTTTATGGAGTCACTGAATGAAGAAAAAGAACCCTACATGGACGTCCTGTCGCTGAAAGAGAACACGAATGAGCTGAGTGAAGATCAGTTACAGCTGAGACAGGGCTGGGCCGGCCTCATGTACCAGGTTACTGTGTTTCGTTGCTTTGTAGACACTTCTGGGGGCAGCTTGGTTTTATTGGGTGAAGACTCGGCTCTAGACCTCCATAAGGAGTTCCGTAGGAGACAGGATAGACACGTCAGCAGAAAATAGGATCATGCTTTTGTCGCCCACCCCCAGCCCCCAATAGCATTATTTAGATAGGAGTTTAATTTAAAAAGAAGTTTGTAATATTCTGCTTATGTGTAAGATTCGCCAAAGCTACGCTGGCCATCATGTCTCCGTTTACCGTGGTGGGTGACATAGCGTTTGTTTTCGTAGGTGATTCATGTTTTGGGTGAGCTGTAACCTCTTCCCATCATTTGTCAGTATCAATTGATGTCGTACACGTTTATGGCTTTCATCCTTTCACATTTATTAAGACTTGGTTTACGGTCCAGCGTATGGTATAACAGTATAACCACACGCTCATGGAAATAAGCTTGTATTGTTCAGCAATTTGGTATGATATTATCATCAGCTAAGGCAAGGTGGCTAATACTCTTGTTCAGCTTATGTATGTCTCGACTGGCATCTGTCTAGTTCTATAACTGCTGAGAGGGAAGTTAAAAATCTGTGGAAACCTCTCTTCAGGTTTGTCAAGTTCTGCTCTGCATATTCTCAAAACTCAATTGGGTGTATACAGATTTATGATGGTTACGTCTTTCTGATGGACTGACACTATGAGATACGCTACGGATATTTAGTAAGACTGTTTTCCTTGGTGTCTGCTTCATCTGATACGGACGCCGTGTTCTCATCCTGGTGTTCTGGTGCTGTTTGAATTGCACATTTCCCCTTCATGTATTTTAACCCATTTGAGTCTTAACAGTGCATCTATTAAAGACAACACATGGGTTTCTCGGTTCTTATTTATTCTGACAATCCTGGCCTTTTAATTGGACTTTTTAGTAATTTATAGTTGATGTAATTGTTTCTATTGTTTAATTTAGTAATAATTTTACTCTTTAATTTGTGTGATTCCCCCTGTCTTTGAATCTCCATTCTTTTTCTCTTCTTAATTCTGTTTTAATATGTCTGTCAGCTTTGGGCTCCATTTGTTTATTCAGTTATTAGTGATTGCTCTAGGTGTTGTAATGTACATTCTAAATGTTTTTTTTTTTTAATTTTATGTGCATTGTGGTTTTGTTTTTGTTTTGTTTTTGCCTGCATGTATACCTGTGTATACATGTGTCAGATCCCCTGGAAACTGGAGTTACATACAGTTATGAGCTGCCATGTGGGATCTGGGAATTGAACCTGGGTCCTCTAGAAGAGCAGCCAGTGCTCTTAACTGCTGAGCCTTCTCTCCAGCAGCCTAAATTTGGAGCAATGCAATTTCTCATTGTACAACGTACTTTGCCGTGTAGCCTTCATCTCTGTGGGTGTGTGCGCATGAGTGCAGGGTCTGCAGAGACAAAGGCGCTGGGACCTCATGAAGCTGGGGTTCGTTAGGCACATTGCAGGGGTGTTGGGAACCAAACTGGGGTCCTCTGCAAGAGTACACATTCTTAACTGCTGAGCCATCTCTCCCACCCCCAGCCCGCATGAACTATGTGTCAAGTGTGTATTCTTTTGTCTGAGCAGTCATATGTTTTAAAGTATATGTTTTTGTAATTTGTGTGTGTGTGTGTGTGTGTGTGTATGTCTTTGTGCACATATGTGCAAGTGCCTATGGAGGCTAAAAGAGGTCGTTGTGTTTCCTGGTGCTGGAGTTGTGGGTGGTTGTGAATGGTTCAACGTGCATGCTAGGAACTGATCAATATTTTTCTGAAAGACGAGCAAGACCTCTTCACCACTGAGTCCTCTCTCCAGCCCCCATCTTAAAGTATTTAAGAGAAAGATTTAGTCTTTCATGTTTACCTAGATATTTCCCAATACTAGTTGGAGTATGGTGGTGCACACCTTTAATCCCAGCGCTTGGGAGGCAGAGGCAGGTGGCTCTCTGTGAGTTCAAGACAAGCCTGATCTACAAAGTGAGTCCCAGGCAAGTCAGAGTTCCATGATGAGACCCTATCTCAAAAAATCAAGGGGAAAAGAAGGATACTTACCATTTCTAATCCTTCTTATAGATTTTGAGCATTTAATAATCCCCCTAAAATTCCTTATATTTTAACATAGTAACAGATTTGCTTCATTTTCCTTGATCTGTAAATGTGTTTATTTTGCCCTTACTGTCTAAAAATTAATTTTATTAATACATAATTTACACATCTTACAATTCACTCATTTTAAATGGATAATGAAATGATCGTGTGTTTGTTCGTGTATGTGTTTTTGGTATGTGCACTCCTGTGTGAACCTGTTCAGAGGCCAAAGAATAACACTGAGTATCTTTTTCTGTTGCTCTCTGCTTTCCCAACTGTGGGTTTCTTAATTGATCTGGAAGCTTGCCTCTTTGGCTAGTGTGGCTAGGGAGCTAGGGAGCTCTCCACCAATGCTGGGATTAGGTGCATGTAGCCGTGCCCTTTTGTGTGGGTGCTAGGGACTTGAATTTAGACCCTCATGTCTGTGGATCAAGTGCTCTGACCCACTGGACCCTCTCCCCAACACCATTAATTTTTTTTAATGAAAGATTTTATTTTTATTAATGTTTATGCGTCTCTGCGTGTCTATGCATGTGAGTGCAGTTCTCACAGAGGCCAGAAGATGGTGCCAAGTCCCCAGGAGCCTGAGTTGCAGTTGTGAACCATTCATATATGGTGCTAGCATTCCAACTTGGGTCCTTTGCAAGAGCAGTACACAGTTGTACTCACTGAGCTGTCTCTCAAGCCCCCATTAAATGCTTTTTAAGTGAGTTTATAGCGTTCATTACAGAATTCACTTATGTGAATGCATTAATAGAGAAACTGAATGGCTCACAAAGTCAGTATTTCTCATCAAGGACCCACACAGGAAATATTTGTGGATCCCTGTTTGGCTGCCAGGAGTGAGAGCCTATTTTTACAATGTTTTTTCCAAATTGTTTACTAAATGTGCTAAATAGCTGTGCAGGGCTTCTGGGCCACTCTTTCAAAACCTCATCTGAAGAACCAGTGCAGCTCAAGGAATCTTTCCCACCAGTAAATAGTGCCTAGTGCATTCTGGGAACCTGACAATTGCAGCTTTGAATCTAACTTTTATAAAATGAATAGATTCTCTCTCTCCCTCCCTCTCTCTCTCTCTCTCTCTCCCTCCGTTCCTCCCCCCTCACTCTCCCCTTCTCCCTCCCTCCTCCCCCCCTCCGTGTGTGTGTGTGTGTGTGTGTGTGTGAGAGAGAGATTTTTCCATAATAATATAAAAATCAGTGAAGTCTAGTTCAGATTGTTTAAGGCCACAGAGACTTGCCTTGATTTTTTTTTTTTCTTTTTCAGAATATGATTTGGGAAAATTATCTGAAGTAATAAGAAAAAGCACAAAAGAATTATTTTGCAAGATTAAAAGCTCCAAATTGATGGCATGTTGGAATCCTATGTTTTAATTAGGGGGCTCTGCAGCTCATTTTCTTGGTGTGGTAAAATGAGACGTGTTTATTTTAAACTCACTAGGTATATAAAGCTAATGCCATCTAGACACTTTCTGCTCCATAGCTGAGGGATACAGATACACTTTATTTATTAATTTTTAAAGTTAGCATACAAAGTGACGGATTCCGTTATGGGTTTTTCATATATACACCAAGTGTTTTCTCTCTCCTTCACTCAGTCACTCACTCACTCACTTTCTGTCTTTGATTTTTTGAGACAGGATTTCTCTGTGTAACCTTGGCTGTCCTGGTACTGACTCACTGTCGACCGGGCTGGCCTGGATCTCACAGAGATCCCCCTGCCTCTGCTTCCCGAGCGCTGGCATTAAAGGCGTGCGCCACCACCGCCAGGCAAGTGGTTTTCTCTTGAGCCTGCTGTAGACAATAGCGA
This sequence comes from Cricetomys ansorgei, assembly GCA_026225945.1. Taxonomy (NCBI): domain Eukaryota; kingdom Metazoa; phylum Chordata; class Mammalia; order Rodentia; family Nesomyidae; genus Cricetomys; species Cricetomys ansorgei. The sequence continues at coordinate 24,575 of JAMJFZ010000337.1, read as the reverse complement.
CATTATCTGATTTGACCTGGTAAGCTCTTTCATACATTTTCAGCCAAATTCAAAAGTTACCCTCTCATACAGGAAGTGTGGGCTGGAGTGAGTTTTCTGTGTTCAGCGGGAATGGGAAGGAATGAAGGTAAACGTTGCCTCTCTTTCCTGAAAGATTGCATTTCGATAAAAATATGCAGAGCTTTCATTTAGTTGTGCAAAGAATTCAATTAGAGCAGTGCTTCCTAAACTTATTTTTACTCATTTTTTAATGACTCAGGGCATATATGAACATAAGAATAGCTATACCAACTACACAGGGAAGTGTGCTGCAGCCTAGCCTGATGCCCGGAGTTCGGTCCCCATAACCTGCATGGTAGAAGATGGGAACCTGGATAAGATAGGGTTTGTTGAGGGAAAGAAGTGGGCAGCTGCATGTGTGTGGAAAGTTCACCTGCCTGAAACCAGAGCCAAATCACACAAGGGTACGGGTGTTTCAGACAGCTTTTTTCTGTGACTATTTCTGCTCGGAGGCGAGCTTTAAATACTTTAAACTGCCTCCACGTAATTTATTTGAGATTCATCCAAGCCTTTCTTCTTGTGCTTCTTTTTCAACAGTTTCCAAACTGGTTATAGTCTTCCTCATGTAGTGAACTGATATTTAGAACTAAGAAGTTTGCCCACGGATAAGATTTCTTTAGTAAATCGGCCTCGACTTTCTGGGGCACAGAAAAGAAGTCGGTGGAGGCAGGCCCGGCGAGCGCTGACGAAGGGTGCTCTGTCTTGTTTCAGGTGGCTGCCTGGGAAGGCCAGCTGGATGACGCCTTGCCCTCGCCGCTCAGAGAGGCTGAAGTGTGGCTCAAGGATGCGGAGAGGCTCCTGAAGGAAAGGTTGCCAGTATCCCAGGATTACCCTGAAGCCATGACTCTCGTCCAAGAGAAGATGTCTTTATTCAAGGTGGGAAAAGAGACTCAAAAGAGTTTGCCGAAGACACTGCGTGCTGCTCCTTGGGAAAATGTCCCACTTAAACATGTTTATGCCGAAATAATGGTTCTTTAGGTAAAAAGGAAGCGATGAGGACCAGTCACGGCGGCTCATGCCTGTGATCGAAGCACTTTGGAGACTGAGACAGGAGTATTACCACAAATCTGAGGCCAGTCTAGGGTACATCCTGAGTTTCAGGCCAGCAGACGATACAGTGTATGACCCTATCTCAGTCAGTCAGTCAGTCAACCAGGCTTTTTGGCCCTTTTGAAAACAGATGTAACATAGACTCAGTAGATAGTCCTCCTGTTGTAGTATTCAGAGATAAATATAATTTTCATGCTTCTAAATTTCTTTCAGGATCTGATGGGCAGCTTTGACTATCACTGGAATATCCTCTCGGCCTTTGAAAACAGAGATGAGAACCACCTGCCAGTCGTGCCGCCTGACAAACTGGAGGAAATGCGAAGACGGTTTGTAACGGCGGGATTTTCCCCCCGTGCCGCTCACGTTGAGCAACAGCGTTGCTTAGCAGACCTCAAAGCTAGAGGCCTAGAGGCTTTGAGATAATGCCTGGCATGTTTGTTCCTCCATCTTGATAACCGTGCCTTCTTGGTGTTGCAATAGCAACATAAATGCTCAGATACTGTTTCACTCAACAGTCCTACGATGGGAGCTCTATCTTCCTGCGCTCATTTGCACATTTGTAAACATGGGCTAATGACAGTCACCCTGTCTGTGTCCCACAAGGACACCAGATCAAGGCAGGGGGTATATAAGTGCACTTTTATAGAGGAAAAATAGGGGGTGGGAAGATGGTTCATCAGTTGAGAGCCTTGGTTGCACAATCACGAGGACCAGAGTTTGGATCCCAGCACGGGTGTACAAGCCTGGGGTCTCACAGACACCTGTAACTGCAGCTCTGAGTGACCTAAGGTCTGTGTGCATAGGCATCTAGAGTCACACATGAAAGTGCACAGACATTCATGAAGACGCACATAGACGTGAATGAATAAAATAAATCTTTAAAATGTAAACTGCAAAATACTTTTAGTGTAGGAGCTAGAGAGATGGCTCAGTGATTAAGAGCACTTACTGCTCTTGCAGAGGACCCAAGTTCAGTTCTCAGTACCGATGTTGGGTGGCTCACATCTATAACTTCAGCTCCAGGGGTTTCAATGGCCTCCCGGGCCTCTCTAGACACCTGCATCTACATGCACACACACCATACACACACAGACCACATACACATAAATGAATAACAACAACATAAAATCCTTAAATACATTGTAAGTATAGAAGTCATTTCACTAAGGGTCATACACACCGTCTTCTGTTTATTCATAAATACCGTAGTGTAAGAACAAGAGAAAGCTAGCCTTAATAATGAAACTGTCTTAATATGTAAGCTTTAAAAACGTGTAGCTGCATCAAATTATACCAAAGGCTCTAAGGTGTTTTGCTCCTTAGTGTGTTCTTATAGGATTTCTCAATATGGGAATAATTTCTTAAGAAAATGTTCTGTTACATTTTGGTCTTAGAAATGATTGCTTTCTATCTTGCCACAATGTATATTTTACATTATTTTAAAGGGAGAAGAGAGGAATGGAAGGATAGAATCTCTATCTCTGCCTGCCTTTCTCTCTCTCTCTCTCTCTCTCTCTCTCTTTTTCTCATACACACACACACACACACACACACACACACACACACACACACATGGCAGGGGCTCTCTGGAGGATACATTTGAGTACTATGTGTTTGGATTAAAAAAAAAAGCACAGTGTTTTTAAAAATGCTAATAGATTTCTGACACTTGGTCAACTCTAAAACTTGCTTGTTTTCCAGAATCAACATCTTGGCTAGAAAGTTCATCCCACTTCTGGAATTTTACAAGTCTAAGTGCTCAGTTCTTGCTCTGCTAGAGGAAGCGAAGGCGAAGCTGGATGTTTGGAACGTCACCTACGGGAGCAAGGAGTCGGTGGAGGTCCTCCTGAGAGACTGGCATGTGAGCCGCTGCGGTCGGGGCGCGGGCGTCTGCCTCCCTTGTCTGGTGCTGCTTCTGCCATTTTCCCAGGCACCATTGCTCAAAAATTCTTCCAAACGGGGTTGGGTTTTTGCTGGTAGGGCTCATTAGCTCCAGTTTTCCTGGAGGGAAACACCAGCGGTGCCCAAATAGCAGGTAGAGGAAAGAGTCAAGTGAGGACCGAGGTGTTCAAGATGGAGTCGGGGCGGTTAATACCCCAGAGAAGGCTTCGCCGTGGTCTTGGCTTTTCCCCATTGCGAGTTTCTTCTGTCACTTACATTTTTTCCCCAAATTTATTGTTTCTTTTTCAATTTGTTTCCATTCAACAGTTAGCTTTACTTTGAAAACTTTGGTCTTAGCCTCTCAAGTTTTGTTTTTAATTAAAAAAATATATATTTTAAATTACTTTCATTGGTTGGTGGCGGGGGGAGCCCCAGACGCATACGGCAGTCAGATGACAAACTGGGGGTCAGTCCTCTCCTTCCGTCACGTGGGTCGCAGGGACCGGGCTCGGTGGCGAGAGCCTTTATGCGCTGTGGAGCCATTGCCTCCTTACCCTCCGCTGAGTAGGAAGTGACTAAACGCTTGAAAAAAAAGCGTGTTTCAAGTGTAGGGGTGCCCGCGAGGAAGTTCCACCAGAAGCACCTGCTTCTTCCTTGCCCTCTCCTCCTCCACCTCCACTTCCTCTCCTTTTTCTTTTTTCCTTTTTGTTGGGTTTTTTTTTTTTTCCAGACAGGGTTTCCCTGGCTGGCCTGGACACTCTGTGGATCAGGCTGGCCTGGAACTCACAGAGATCCGCCTGCCTCTGCCTGCTGGGATTAAAGGCGTGTACGACCCCTGCCGGCCAGAACTACCTTCTTAACGGCTAGGTTTTAACTTTCCTTTCTTTTCTTTGCTTTTGGGAATGGGGCGTGCGGGAACTCAAAGCATCCAAAATCGTAAGTGTCGGAGGAAAAACAGAAAAGCATGCTGAAAGACACGTCTGTTTATAATTTATCATTTAAATAGCGATGCTCCCAAATCAGAGGCATCATTCTAAACTGGGCTAGGTTTTATTTATATATAAGATATATAGAATAATACTATATACAACAATTTGCCTTCTCTGGATTTTTAGTTTTCTCTTTTTCTAGGCTTTTGTTTGTTCGTTTGTATTTTTTGAGACAGGGCCTTATGTAGCAGGTTTGGTCTCAAATTCCCCATCCTCCTGCTTCTACCTTGTATATGCTAGACTACAGGAGCATGTCATCACAGCCAGCTTCAAATTTACATCTTAGTAGTTCTACTGGCACAAAGTAAGAGTATGTAAATAAGCAGTGAGTTTGGAGTAGCTCTGGGTTAGCTCTGTGTTTTCCCCAAGCTGATTTAGGTAATGGTAACTTCCAGGTGTTTTTGTGTAGGTGGCGATAGCTCCTGATACAGTAATCTAATGAAGCTAATGGTGACTCACTAATGGGAGTAAAACCTGTGAAACGCAAGCAGTCGATACAGTTGCCCATTGCCCAGACAGGTGAAGTAGAGGGTTTTGGATTTGCTACGAGTGATGAGCTTGTCTTTCCCAACAAGAGAAGGCAGTGTGAAGACACTTGGCCGTGTTAAGCGACATCTGCTGAGCAGTAGCCCCGTGTCATTGGGCTCGCACATCTCCCAAGTCCTAGCCACCCTGCACGAGCTGTTTCTTCCTTCGCTGTTACTGCAGTGTATTGGTATTTAAAGTACTCGAGAATTTTTGGCGATTCTGCCCTTTACCGATATCATATACCAAACATCTGGATTTCTTGACCCATTTTATTTTCCTTTCTCTTTTTTCCTTTCTTCCTTTTTTTCCTTTTCCCCCAAAGATAGGGTTTCTCTGCATGGCCCCGCTGTCTTAGAACTTGTTCTGCAGACCAGGCTGGACTCCGACTCACAGAGATCCGCCTGCCTCTGCCTCCCGAGTGCTGGGACTAAAAGCATGTGCCACCACTGTCCAGACTCTTGGTACATTTTCAAAAGTAAAATCTTTTGATGTTTTTTTTCCTTTCCTTCACAGAAATTTATTGAAGAGAAAAAATTCCTAGTTCGACTTGATACTTCTTCTCAAAAATGTGAAGAAATGTATAAGACTTTGGTAAAGTATCTTAGCAACTTTTTAACGGGGTGGCCATTGTTTCCAGATGACATTTGTTTCTCATGCATGTTTTCCTTGGAAAAATTCTTGCTTTTGCTTTTAATACTGTTAAGGGATGTGCTCATTTCTCAGTTAACGTCAGTAGTTTTCTTAATATCATTTATGTATAAAAACTGTTTTCTATGACTGTTTTTCTGTTTTGCCAATGTAGAGGGAGGGTATGACGGTATTGAGGAGGACTATGTGGCCCTGGAAAAGAATGTTCACGCGTGCAGACAACACATACGTAACACAAAGTCCACCGCTGCAAAGAGTGCTGGCGTGTTGGACAACCTACGAGGAATCCCTGCCCCTCCTGAAGGCTTCCTTTGAGATGACAAAGAAGGAACAAATTAAAGAGGTATTTGAAGTTAATGGCACTGTCCTAGTTTTTTTACTTTTTATTTGTTGGAGACTGGCTGTGTAGACCAGGCTGGCTTCAAACGTAGGGATCCACCTGCCTCTGCCTCCTGAGTTGTGGGATTAAAGGTGTACATTACCATGCCCGGATGAATTGACTTTTAAAGTTTCTTCTTGTTTTGAGGCCCATTTTCATTCCTAAGGTGAACATCTACAAAGAAATAAACATATCATCTAGAAAATTCTTTAAGACTTTGGGAAGAATTTAGCTTTTTTTTTTTCTCCTCTAATGGAATTTTCAGAGTATTTTCTCCACATAGTATTCTGCTCACACACACACACACACACACACACACTCAAGTTACATAAATAATACAGCTCTTAGAAAGCATATCATTTTTATTTATTTGTTTATTTAATTTTTATGTAGAGACAAGGTTTCATTACTCCAGACTGGCCTTGAATTCTCTACGTAGTGGAGGATGACTTTGAAATTCAGATCTCCTGTCTCCTCCTCCCAAGTTCAAGGATTAGAGGTGTGCAGTACATACCCTCTGTGCGAAGTGCTTGGGTGGAAGCCGGGGTTTTGTGTGTGAGTAGGCGAGCACTCTGCTAGCTGAGCCACCTCTCCGACCTCTAGTGCTCTCCTCTTTAGAGAGTACAGAAAGGACATTGAAATAAATAAGGGTGGTGCTGTACGTCAGTATGGCAGCACAGTCTGACATGTGGGAGGCCCTGGGATTGGCTAGCACCCCCCCCCCTTTTTTTTTGAGGACAGGTTCTTGCTATATGATCTAGACTGGCTTCAGAATCAAGATTCTCCTGTTTTTATGGAGCTTCCTTAGCAGTAGGGTTTTCAGGGATGTGCCACCATGCCTATCTGAATTACTGTTTTTAGGAATTATAATTTTTCCATTTAGTTGAAGCCTTTCGCCCCTAAATCCTTTCTGAATCTCTACCACAGAGGCTACCAGACTTGTTCGATCAATAGAGGCCATACTGCTTTGGTAATGGTTTTAGTTAGTCTCTAGGCCGAAAATTATTCAACGTTTCCAATTTAAGTTCAGTTCAACAGTTCAGCAGCAGCATGGGCTCTAGGAGGTAGATGCCGCCAAGGCCACTTCAGAGTTAAAAGCGCTAACAAGATCTCTGGCAGCCTGGGCATCTTGGCAGAGGTCAGGAATTGTACGCTCGAGATGGCAACTTTTCTGAGTTGTGTGTATTTTCCTATCAGATGTTTGGAAGGGATGTCAGTGTAATTCATCATTTTTATATGCTACCTAGGAAAGAGCATTTCTTTTTGTCATTTGTTTTCCTTGCTGAAAGAGGATCTAGAGAGCCTTTCACACCGAACATTTCCCAGATGACTTCATGGACGATAGGTTCTTGGTACGAAAGAATTGTGACGGATGCAGGAATACACGGAGAGCCTCTTCAGTTAGGGAGTCATCACATCTCCCTGTCACCCGTGCGGGTCCTACAAGTTCATGGCGTTGGTTTCCAACAGGTCTTCTGTACAGAAACCTGAAGACAGCTGCTGTCTTGAATGTGATTCCAAACCTCTTCTGGGATGCCCCAGCTGCCGGAGAACGTTGCAAGAGACTTTTAACTTTGAAGAAGACTTGGTGGTGTCTGTCACATAGACACTGTCCTACTATTAAGTTGTAGGACTCGATGACTTAAATAATTCTTGGCCCACAGACTAAGTGAAGCCAATACCAAGGCCGTATGGCCCTGATTGAAACCCTTACCGAGGTAGTTTGGCCTCTGTTGAGCGAATGCGTCTAGGCACCTCTGCTGTAAGTTCATCAGGCACTTAGGAAGATGGCATAGGTACTTCTGAAGAGGCCAGGGCCAGGATCAGGACAGTGCCTGGCGTCTGACAACGAGCTTGAAAGTTTTCCAAGAGGGAAGTCAGTGTCCCTCCGCAAAGGCCTTCGCATTCAGTCTTGTGGAAGATTAGCCATAGTGGAGACTTACTATAGATATTAGAAATACAAATATACCATGAAGTATTTGCATTCCTTATATGTTATGTAGGTTCCCTTTGAGACCCTCTCCCAGTGGAATGCAAAATACGTTTCTCTAAATGAGGTGGGAAGTTTCCTAATTGAAGTCAGCAATGGTGAAGTTGGATCCTCTGTTTCTAAAGAACTGAGAAGGCTGAATAAGAGATGGAGAAAGTTCCTCACAAAAACACCACCTGTAAGTCTGTGTTTCTGGTACCAGCTTTCTGGGGATATCATCCGTATACTTTATGATATTTGAGATCTTTGAGATCATATGTTTTAGTTTCTTTTGGGTACATATATATTGAAGAGAACTTTTAACGTTTGAACCTTTTTAATATGTGCCTATCAGTTCATTTACCAAAACTAAAAATGTTGCTTTACCTATCCAAGCTCCTTAAGAACCTTTTTAAGATCCTATTTATATTTATATTAATATTTATCACAAAACATTTTAAGTAAATGTTTTAAATTATTATTTTTACTTGTTCATAACTATTTATTGGATTTTTTTTTTTAAGTAGATAATTTTTTGTGAGTTTGTGACGAACTCTCTGCAGAGCTGAGGACGGCCTTGCGCTCCCGGTCCTCCCGCCTCCACCTCCCGAGTGCTGGGATTACAGGCAATGCACAGCCACATGTGGCCATAAATACACATCTTATACCACTATCGATGACTGATGTATCTTAAAAGTATATACAATTATATTTTCCACCTACTATTTTTTATATGTATTTTATATGTGGGGTTGGAGAGATGGCTCAGTGGTTAAAAGCACTGGTTGCTCTTCCAAAGTTCCTGAGTTCAATTCCCAGCAACCACATGGTAGCTCACAACCATCTATAATGGGATCCGATGCCTTCTTCTGGCATGCGGGTGTACATGCAGACAGAGCACTCATACACAAAATACATTATAAAAAAAAAAAAAGGAAAGAAAAAAATTTATATTTGTATATATGTATACACATATATATACCCATACATACACACACACATAAAATCAAAGAAGTAAAAAAAAGAAGTAGAAATGTAAACTTACAAAGTTAATTTTTATAGGAACTGAAACTGCCACTTAGGAGAATTCAGGATCAGCTCACTAGGGACAGTCCTGGGAAAATCCTGTCTAAGGAATCAGCTGTGTTAGCAGAGCCTCGTGAAAGTCCCGGTGAGAACACAAAGGTAAGGCTGGTCTACTTTGCACACACACGTAGGACTGTCGTAGCCTTATTCCTTTTTCCTTAGGAAAGGACGGTCGGAACAGCGGGAAGTGTGCGCATTGCTAGCTCCTGGTCAGGACCCAGTCATTGGTTAAGGAAGTGCTTTAGTGGTCCACTCAGGAAGTAACCTCGAGCCTCCCAGCCCATTCCGCCTTCTACGTCAATAAAAGCAGATGGGGCTTTTGAGTGGGGCCGATCAAGTTTGTATTTTCTTTGGAGGACTTCTGATTGGTGTTCGGGAATGATCTATCAGGTTCGTTCGACCCTTCTGACATGTTGTCACCTGACAGAGTTTATGCTTGAAGAACTGGCAGCTCAGTTACGCAAACAACGAAAGGCAAGGCAACCTAATGATGTAAATAAGCTGGGATTTTGTGTTGGGCTGCTCTCACAGCTCTCCTCAGCCTGCGGGCCACAGGGTGGGCACACCCGACAACTTCTAGAGCTGGCTAGCCACCAACCTTTTTGTGTTGCTTACGTTCTGTGGAGTGGCAGAAAGTATAACTATAGTCTTTGTTGTGAAGGACAATTTGGAGGACACTAGATTTTAAATAAGACTACAAAAAAGGAACAACGAATAAAGTAAAAATTCTACATGTGTAAGATTTAATACCCGTGACTTCAGATACGTGCCACACCCCAAAACCAGCCATATCACGTTATGTAAGTGATTTCAACCACTGGTAGAAAGAGTGCTAATGGACGTACTGGGCGAGCAGCATAGTGATAGAACACCCATTTCTGGCATGCAGGAAGCTTGGGGTTCATTTTTACTTCTGCATGAAAAAAATGAGATCATGTAATCATGTAATCTGGAAAAGTCTTAATTTGTATTATATACTTTAAAATATAAGTCTCCAAACTCTTAAAATATTCAGATAATTGTGTGTGTGTGTGTGTGTTTGTAAATGTATGTATGTATATGTTTTTGAAACAAGTTCTTTCTATGTAGCCCTGGCTAGACTTGAACTGTGTAGACTAGGCTGGTCTCCAACTCAGAGATCCTGAGTTCTGGCATTAGAGGCGGGTGCTACCATGCCTAACTAAAAACAACTTTGAAACTGTTGGTTGTGCAAAGCTATACTATATCAGCCTATAGCATAGTGAGAAATTGCTGGTGAGAACGTGTTATCACACCCAGCTCATCCTTAGGTCCCAAGTGCTGGATTACAGATGTGTCATCACACCCAGCTCATCCTTAGGTCCCAAGTGCTGGATTACAGATGTGTCATCACACCCAGCTCATCCTTAGGTCCCAAGTGCCGTATTACCAATGTGCCACCGCACCCATCTTTTTCACTTTTTTTGAGACATGGTGTCCCATACATAACCCAGCATGTCTTAGAACTCACGATCTTCCTACTTCAGACTCCTGGATGCTAGGATTATAGACGTGTGACAGTGTGGCTGGCTCTGAGTCTCTTTCTGATGATACTGTATCGTTTCTGTTAATAATGGATACATTTAATTGCCTATCAGTTTTAGACAAGTCTACTCAGACTCATTTTCTAAGCTTCAGTGCTCCATATAAAATAGGAGATTAATTATACAGAAATGGTATAATTAAAATAATCATGCATAACCCATCTTTTCATTTGTAAAATGACGCATGCTTTCAGATTATCGTTGTCAAAACTAGGGCTTACGTCATAAACGGTTGCGTGAAGACCAATCTACCACAGTAGCCTGTATGTCCAATAGGCTCTATCATCAGGGCCTGTGTAAGGACGTTTGCTTTGTGATGTTCACACAGTTCAGAATCACCTGTGACGCGAGTCTCGGGTGACCTGATGTTGAAGTCAAACTCTTTCAGGATGTGATGTAATTTTAAGCAGTGTTTTTCATATTGCATTGATGTAGTTTTGGATGTTGTAGGCTGTAGGAAAGCAGGAAGTAGAAGATGAAGAATCAATCAGACAACTGGAAGTGAATGAAGAGGTTGAAAAGCTCATCGAACAGGGGAAGATCTGGGAGTCAGAAACCAAGTCCGTCTTGGGTCTCCTCCGACAGCAATATCGTGTGGGTAGCTCCTCAGTGGACACCTTGCAGGTACGAGGGTCAGCATGTTTAAGGGGATACGTTTGTGATCGGGAATGTACACGGGCTTGTGTTTTAAGATTAAAAAAAAATGTTAGAGAAGGTTTCAATAAGCCTGCAGTTTTCCCTATTGGGAAATTTTAAAACAGCATGGACTCCAATCACTGGCTCCTCCTCAGTTAACTTGCTCGGAATGCCTTACACGTGTAAGGCTTTGCCTTACTTTCTTGTCTATGACACGGGGACTGGAATATTCTGCTGTATGAGCGAGCTCATTTGTTACTTTTAAAATTAAAATGAGAAAAAAGTCAAACTTAGAAATGAATGTCCTAATTCCACAGAAGTAAGATCAGTGCCATCCACGACTGGAGGGGCAGTAAGAGCAGCCTGTGCGAGCACGGTGTTGCACACAGACTTCTGTTAGCACCCCCGTCCCGCTCTTGAAGTGCAATTAACTTTTTAATGCTAACTTGAAAGCTAGAAAGTCAGTCATTACTTACATACAAGATTGAATTATCTTTTATATATTCATTAGACATATAATTCTCTGGATTATATGTTCTTTTGCTTCAGAGATTTCTTTGCAATTTGACTTTTCTGGGAGTGTGTGTGTGTGTGTGTGTGTGTGTGTGTGTGTGTGTGTGTGTTTTAAAGGGTCTCACTAAGTTGCACAGACTGGCTTTAAAGTCATTCTGTCACCCAGGCAGGCCTTGACTTGGTGACCTCCGCCACAGCTTCTTGATTGGCCGAGATTGCAGACACCAGACCGGGCTTCTTGGAATTTTCTTAATGAGTTATGTAAACTCTTTGAACTGTGATCCATTTCCATTCCTGTGGCAAATACTTTTAGTAAATCAATGACCCTTTTGTAGCTTGTTTTGCAGAGAAAGCATACACATGTTTATAGTTGTGTCTTTCTCTCCTTGTACACCCAAATAAAGACTGCGTCTGGGCAGCAGGTTGATTTTCTCAGAGAATTTGTTCTTCATCGAGGTTTCATATTTTACATACCACTTTTGGATACATCTGGAATTTACTTTTGATATTTTGCATAAAACATAGTTTTTAAAAGATTATTTTTAATAGTCATTTTCTCTAATCACATTTGCTGAATTCCCTTCAGTTTGACTAAGAACAATTTTTATTTTTAGAAGTTGTTATTCTCCCAATTTATTTTTCTTATTGGCATTATATTCTAGTCTTTACTGAGACATTTATAAAGAGTATTCTATAGAAGGTCTTGTCAGAGTCTAGCTGTATTAATGAGAAATTTCAAATGTTTTACTTAGTTAAATTTTTTAAGATTTATTTATTCATTTTTTTGGTTTTGTTTTGAGACAGGGTCTATGTAGCCCTAGCTGTTCTAGAACTTGCTATGTAAACCAGGTTGGTCTCAAACTCTCAGAGATCTGCCTGCTTCTGTCTCCTGAATGCTGAGATTTAAGGTGTACACTACTGTACACTACACACTGTACAATTGTGTGTGTGTGTGTCTGTCTGTGTCTGTCTCTCTGTCTGAGCATGTGCCCATGATACCAGAAGAGGGTGTTATCTCCTGAAGCTGGAGTTACAGGTAGTTATTAGCCATCTGGTGTGGGAACTGCAAACTAAACACAGATTCTCTGCAAAGAGCAGCAAACGCTCTTTATCTCTGAGCCATTTCTCCAACCTTATCTTTGTATTTTGAGGCAATGCTGCTTGTGTTCCAGGCTGGCTTTGACCTTGCTGCGAGACAAGGGTGACCCTGAACTTCTGATCCCCCTGCTCTCACCTCCCTAGTGCTGGGATTACAGCTGCCTTCTACCACACCTGGCATCGTGTGGTGTCATTGACGGAACTCAGGGCTTCATGCATGTGAAACGAGAACTCTCCCGACTCAGCTACATGCCTAGCCCTTAAATGTGTTTTTAAAAACATTTTTTAAGAATACAAGCTTGCCTCATTCTGGATTAACGGTTACCATTTCCAGTTTCCCTCTGTGTGTTAGTGTGTGACTTAGAATCTAAGTATTTACTGTGGTCTCTCTAATTTGTTTTCGTAGCATCTTATTGCTAAAGGGTCTATGTATGAAGAACTGCTGGCCAGAACTGAAGATGCATTGCAGATGGATGTTCAAAGTGCTTCACACACGGAGTCCTTCCAAAATGTTCTCAGAGCTGGGCTCCAGGCAAAGATTCAAGAGGCGAAGGAGGGGATCCAGGTCTCCGCTTAATGCTCCTTATTTATGGAATTTGTTGCTTAGAACCAAGTGGTTGCTGTGTGGGCCGAGAGGAAAGTCTGGCCTGGATCTTGGGAATCTTTTGTAAAATATTAATTTCACATTATATTTTATTTCTTTCTAATTTAGAGCATATGGAAAATAGGAACGTTTTAAATGATATATATATTTCTATGCCTAATTGTAAAATATAAACCGCTGTTAGGAAAACAATTGGAAACTTAGGAATTTAGTAAGAAGTGGGCCCGGCTGTTAACTTGAGAAGTTCTTTTTATTTGGTTGCCTTTGCAGATCGCCATGGTAGAACTGTCAGCAGTGGTGAGGAACTTCACTGACGAGTCCCCAGGACTAGATGTGAGGTTAAAGGTGGAAGAGGCTCAGAAGGAACTTGAGTCCCTCGTCACCAGAGCCCAGCAGTTGCTTGGACGAAGAGAGCACCCTGGTGGACTCATTTTAAAGTACAAGGTGAGACGTTTGCCAGCCCTGGCATGGGGGAGCTCGGCTACCCAGGGTGCTTGACATGAGGGGGTTTCCTTCAGTACAGTACATGCAGTTATTATAACTTGCACAGTTTCCCCGGTATTAGCTATTGTTCCCCTAATAACCTTAAAAATAAATGTTCACGTGAAGAACAGTACAAGCAGCACAGCTGATTCCAAGATAGAGAAGAATTTAGTTTCTCTGGCTTTTTTACTTGGAAAATGAGCACATTAATTCATATTGATTCAGGTGCCAGATTTGCTGAGACTTTAAATGAAAAAAAAAAAAAAAAGGCACATAGAGGCACTTTGTTTAAAACCTGTGATTGTAAAAGAATACTGTTATTAAATTCCTTTGAGAAGTCTTTCATAGGCAAATGTTTATCTGTCACTTAAAGACCCCATAGTGTTTTGTGTAGAGAGAGCTTGCAGGGTATTTTTTTTTCTTTTTTTGGTTGTGGTTTGTTTGTTTACTGGTTAGGTTTGTGTGTGTGTGTGTGTGTGTGTGTGGGAATATATTATGCACAATAGTAGGTTTCACTGTGACATTTTCATACACGCAAATGTTTTTCTCACTCCCATTGATCTTTTCATGTTCTCAACTAGTCCCTCCCACCCTCGTGTCTGTCTGTCTGTCTGTCTGTCTGTCTGTCTGTCTGTCTCCCCCAATGGGAGCCTGGACAGCTTGCCAGTGGTATGCTCCTGTAATCTCAGAACTCAGGCAGAAGAATGAGGCATCCTTCACTACATAGCAGCTGGAGGCCAGCCTGAGCTACTGAGCTACGACTCAGAAAAACAAGAAGTCAGTCAATGAATCAGTTGTTAAAGTGGATTTCAGAAGAGTCCACGTGTGGGCTTATAAAAAAAGAAAAATCAGCTAAGAGACATGTGATCAAGAGCACCTGTGTTTGTAGAGGACCTGGGTTCGGTTCCCAGGGCTCTTACAACTTGGTTGTGGGCACTCATAACTGCGTGTAAGTCCAGTGTCAAGGGATCCAGTGCTCTCTTCTGGCCTCCACGGGCATCCCCATGCACATGGTCACATACAAGCGGACAGACACACCCATGCATTAAAAATAATAATAATGAGGAAGAAGAAAAAAGCGTTGAGGTTCCGAGGCGAGGGAAGAACATCAGCTTCTGTTCCATTTTCCTCTCCCGGGCGTCTTCCTGCTGTAATTTGAGGGATTCTCTGTTTTGGACCAGGGCATTTACTGAAGATACGCTTGCCTCCCAGAAGTGAGCCCGTGACCTGCCGGCACTCCCCTGCCACACTTGTACTCGTTGATGTGAAGGCAGTGGAAGCTCACACCAGTGTTAGTGTGTTTCTTAGCTCATCTAGCAGTGAACGGAGCACAAGGGCCCTGGGGCTCTGCAGTGTGTTGTGTCTACAGTAGGTGCTTAATAAGTGTATTGTGTGAATGAGAGGGTCCTGCTTAATTGCCAGGGCTCTTCCTTCCCTGTGGACTTTGAGCCCTTCTCACAAGCTTCCCAACCTTTTTCTTTGTTGTTCTGTTACTCACTGTTACCTAAGCCAGGTTTCTGCTCTCAGAGAGCATGCCAGGGGCAGAGCACGCAGGTCCAGTTGTCGCCAGCTGTTGACTGCAGCTCTTTCCCTGGGGTGGAACTGTCGTGGACTGGCCTTGGAGTAATGGTGCCTCCTGGCTGCGTAACGTAGCTCGTGCACCGTATTGCATTTTTGCCTCATTGTATGCTAATTTCATCATTTTGACTATCAAGTAGGTAAAGACCATTCTTTCATTTCTTTGTTTTTTCTTCTTTTCCTTTCTTCCTCCCTGCCTCCCTCATTCCTCTTTCCTTCCTTTTTTTTTTTTTTTTGAGACAGAGTTTCTCTGAATATGTTCTGGCTGTCCTAGAACTTGAACTCAGAGATCCCCCTGCCTCTGAGTGTTTGGATTAAAGATGTCTGCCACCACTGCAGGGCTAGGTAAAGACCTTTCCAAAAACACATATTTTGTAATCTTTTGAAAGAACACAAGATACAGAAATAGGTCATCAGCCTCAACTACCACAGAATGCCCCCTGTAAATATTCAAATTGTCACTGTCAACTCCCCGTTAAAGGCATACCAAATTAGCTCAAGGAGTCTGGCAATATAATCATGTTTCCATGATTTTTTGTCCCCCCAGGAAGCATTAGAAATTTTTAATACCAACACTCTGGCCAAGTATCTACAAGCGGTTGAAGAACTGAAGCCTAATGTCTCAGGGGATGCGAAGCTGCACCTGGAAGAGCAGAGTCGAGATGCGTGTGCCACATGGGAGGTGAGAGCAGCGTGGACCGTGGGCTTGTGGCTCTGCTGTGGGGCCTGTTCATCATCAGAGCTGCTCCAGGTTCCCGACTTCTCCGAGAGACAGTTGGATTAGAGATGGACTGACCCGGGCAGTTGCCGGTCCCTGGCACTGACTCAGTGGGTGTCTGCCTCAGCCAGTGATAACACTAGGGTGGCTGGAGGAAGACTGGAGGCAGGAGGGGCCGGCAGAGTTGTATCCCAGTGGTGGCAGCAGCATCTCTTCTCCAGCCTTGGAGACTCAGTGGCTCCCTCTCCTCTGGACCCCACTTAAACCTCAAGCCCAGGGGAGGAGCAGCTTTCTGCCGTTTCTTGTCTCTAGAATGCCTTGCCCTTCTTGGTTTGATTGCCCTGAACTTTCATGCCTGGAGCTATCGAATCTCCCCGGAATGAAAAGTTGAGCGTGTCTCTGATTTTCTGGCTGGATCCTGACTGAGATAATACAGGAAAGCACGTGCCCACACAGATGCTTCTAGTGAAGCAGGGAGAAGCTTTGGTGCAGGTGAAGCCGTGACCCTGGGCAGGTTGCTAAACCTTTAGGAGCCTCACTGGTGAAATTGGAATAACACGATTTAACTGGCAGAATGGTTATAAGGATTTACATAAGTCATAGAGCAGCAGTTTGCACCCTGAGGGTTATGGCCCCTTTGGGTGACCATTTCATAGGTGTTGCCTAAGACCATCTACATATCAGATATTTACATTACGATTCATAACAGCAGCAAAACTACAGAAATGGAGTAGCAACAAAAATAATATGTTTGGGGGGTCACCACAACATAAGGAGCTGTCTTAAAGGGTCGAGGCATTAAGGAGTTTTCAAACTACTGCCATAGAGGATATGTTCAATAAAATGATAATCTTATTATGAATATATGTGTGTTTAATCAGTATAGCCAGCTCTCCATGTCTTTGGGTTCTGTGTCCACACATTCAAACAACCGTGGGTCAAAAATATTTAAGAAAAGACTTGTGTCTGTTCTGAAGCTGTGCAGCCTTCCCCGGGCCCCCATCCGCGAGTCACTAAACAGTACAGCACAGCAGCTGTTTGTATAGCATTTACATTATGTTAAATATTATATATAACTAAAGATGACTCACAGTATGTGGAGAATGTGTAGGTAATACGCAAATTCTATGGCACTTTCCATAAGGGATTGGAGCATCCTCAGAGTTTAGTATCCCTGGTGGGAAGGAGGTTCTGGATCCACGCTCCCATGGGTACCAAGGAATGTTTATGTAATTGAATTAAATACTATTAGTAGTTTTCTTAAAGCATTATTTTGTTTTGTTTTAGACAGGGTCTCAAATGTATAGCCTTGGCTGGCCTAGAATATACTATATAGATCAGGCAAGCCTGGAATTTGTAGGGATTCTCCTGCCTCTGCCTCCCAAATGCTGAGATTAAAGGTGCATGCCACAATTTAAATATTTTTTTATGTGGGCTTTTATTTCAGAGCAGTTTCTACTTTAAAGAATCATTGCAGAGATGGTTCAGAGAGTTCTCGTGTAGAAATCCGTCCCAGTGGGTGAGCCAGTATGGAGATGTTAGGTTAACTAAAGCTTGTGCTTCCTCAGATTCATGCCAGTCCTTGTAATGCTTTTTTGTCTACTCCAGGACCCCGTCCAGGTCACGTATTACATTTGTTAAGTTTCCTTAGGCTCCCGTATGTCTTTTTAATGTATTTTCTCTCAGACTATAGCTTATCTCTCATTTTCTCAACAGCATCTTTCATAATTTAAAACACAGTTGTTAGGAAAAAAAGAAAAAACAGGTTTAAGGATCTGGGGTGTTTGAAAACATTCTTCCCAAAGATAATGAGGGTGAACAGCCATGTCCGAGCTTTACCCCCTTATTTCAAATGGCCATTTTGTTGTGACTAGAGAGCTCAGCGTGTTGTCCTCTCCTGATTAATACTCTCCTTTATTGTTTGCAGCCTCTCCACCAGGAAATTTCTTTGTATATCCAACAACTGAAAATAGACATCGAAGAAAGAAAGCTTAGGGACAATATTGCAAAACTCGAAAAGCAAATAAATAAAGAAAAAAAGCTTATCCGTAGAGGGAGGACCAGGGGCCTCGCCAAGGAACACAAGGTAAAAATCAGCCACGTCCACTGTGTGCCTTTCTGCTCACTGGGTGACCGCTGTGTGAGTTCCTGACCTAGGACCGGCTGTGCCGGCTGTGCCGGCTGTGCCGGGGAAGTCAGTTTAGATGCTCATCCCCCTGGACTTGTCATTTACTCGGTCCGGGCTCTAAGTGGATCCTGGCTTTCATCCAGCAGAAGTGAGAAATCTCAGCCCTGAGTTCTTGTTTCGTGTTTCACTTGTGATGGCTGGGTACCCACTCTGACTCCTGATGACTGGGAGTACAGATGTTTTTGTCAGGATGTGGGGTCCTCAAAAGTAGAGGTTTTGTGAGAATGAGCAAATCGAGTCATGCAGGAACTTGGGGGCCGATCTGATAACCTCTTTTTTGGTCTCCAGCCTATTTGATTGGGTTTGTGTAGCTGATGAACACCAAGTCCTCTTTTCGTTTCTCTTTAACTGTCCACTTCTGTGGCTTTTATAATGTTACTCTCCCTTGCACAGACATATAGATACTTATATATGATGTATATGTTGCACACACACACACACACACACAGTCTGTAGCTTGAGTTTTACTCTTCTTCACAAATTTCCCCATTTTCTTCTTTCCTTAAACGTTTTACTTTTGCGAAGGATAGTGTACATTTCCATTAACTTCACATGTCCTTATTATACAGTTTTGTACTCTTAATACTATTTCTTCATCTGTTTATGGTGGCGCCTAAGTCTTTTTCTCCAGCAGAGTCTTTGCCCTGAGCTCTGCAGTCTGCTCCTGACTGGTGGGTGCCACAGTGTTCTACAGATTCACTTGTCTAGAGCAGGACGAGTGGCCTCGCCTCTCACTCTTGGCTCCGTGCGCTCCTGGGCATCTCGGCTGTGCCAGGCTTTGCTGTCTCACTGTCTTCCTCTCCTTCCCCCTTCTCCCCACCCAGCTGCGGCTAAGTTACCGAGTGGCTTAATCCCATCAGTCCAACAGCTGCTTCTCTTCCATCCATCACGTTGCCATTTTCCCTCATTTTGTTAGAAAGAAAATGGCTTCGTCATCTTTTTGCTTTTTGGGGTGGGGGATAGTGCTGGGGATTGAAGTCCAAGGCTCATCCACGTAAGACAGACTCTCTACCAACTCAGCGATATCCCCAGCCCCCAGAAGTAGCCTTTTGAAGCACTGATCTCATGTTACTGGCTCTGAGAGGTAACCCTCTGGCCTTTCCAAGGACAGCCCTAAAACTAAGCTCCTTAGAAGGGTCCAGGACATCCTTCAGTGTCTCTCTCCTAGGCGGGGCACTCCAGCAGCAGCCGAGGGGACCTGTGCTCTGAAAACATTTACTACCGGTCATCTGTCACTGATGGAAATGACTTCTCTGTGGGGGTCTGTGTTAATCGTCAGCTTGATAGAAGCTGGAATTAGCTGGGAGATAGGTCTCTGGGCATGCCTGTGGTGGCCATCTTGATTAACTGATACGTAGGGCTATTCCTTAGGCAGGGCATCCTAGATCCGGTAAGCGGAGACAGTGAGCTGAGCGCTAGCTTGTATCTATCCTTCCCTGTTTCCTGACTTGTGGGAGTGACGTGACCAGCTGCCTCCAGCTCCGGGCGCCTGACTTCCCTGCTATGAACCTTACCCAGAACTGTGATATAAGTTGCTCCTTAAGTTTCTTTTGGCAGGATGTTTGACTGTGTCCACAGGAAGAGACTCTAAGCCAGTCCTCCAGTCACCCTCAGAGAACTCATTCCTTCCATGTCCAGCTCGGATGGCTCCCTCTGTGGAGCAGGCAGGTGGTGGTGCTCTCAAACATCATGATGTTCCAGACCATTATTTGCATGGCAGTTACTGAACTGGGACTCACACACACACACGCACCTGGAGTTTCTGCTCATGTGTCCTCAGCTGAAGCCCGGATCTTGCTTTATCCCTTCCCTCCCTTAGGCTTGCTTTTCTCCAGAAAGTATCGCATGCCAGCTGGAACACCACATGGGTGTCTTGAGGGTGCTGTGTGAAGAGCTGACTTCACTGGAGAGGCAACAAGAATTGAAGAAAGCACTCAGAGATTATGAACAAAAGATAGAGAGACTTCTGAAATCTGCTTCCGAGATTCACACGGCCCTGCAGTCCTCCCAGGGAGGAGCACTGAAGGAGAGGTGAGTGCATTGTAAGAAGAGCCGTGTTTCAGAGCGAAGCCGGAAGCCTTTCGCACAAATGATGATAAATATGACCCATGCTTTTTTGGGTTCCATTCCTCACCCCCTGGACACACATTCTACTCTAATACGCAATCACGATTCCTTCCTAGGGAAACCTTGGCCAGAGCTGAGAATGGCAGAAGAGACGCCCACAGCGAGGCACCGCTTGCGTCAGCCACAAAGGTGATAAGCGCAGATGATCTGTTTGACAAGTGACCTCAGTGTAGAAGGTCAAGTGTACAGTCATCTAGTTCTCACGAGCGCTGGCTTAATTGTCTGGTTGTTTTCATAAACTATGATTCCCCTCTTTACAAAACGCAAGAAAGACCCCTCCTCAGAGAGTTTGAATGGAGCCACCCAGAACTGTAGCGTGCCTACCAATCTTCTGAGAGTACCAACAGGTACTCCAAGCAAATTCTCAGGACGAATTGTGCCTTCTATTCTTGAGGATGAGGCTGACCTTAGTCTTCAGAGACGTCCCCCTGTGTTGAGATGAACTGATCATTTGCCTTCTCAGTAGAATGTGTATTGCTTCCTTTGGGAATTGAACTGTTGAAGGCAGAGCGGCTGGCCTTCACTATACAGCACAGTGCAGTGCGCCAGGCATCGGGTGTTGGGAGGGAAGAGGACTGCTTGTTTCCGGGCCTTTTGCTTTTGGCTGAGCCCATGACATCTGACACAGAATTAGCATCGGGAGCCTGACAGCCTTTCATGAGTCAGAGGGTCACAGTCAGCCTAATAAATGTCTTCCGTCCTGTGAGGAGGTTTTGCTCTGGGCTGAGACATCTCAAAGACTTGTGTCCTCCTGATTTTGGATATAAAGAGCCACGCACAATGCATCTCTGAGCACGAAGCATTTAAGTTTTGCAGACATGTTACATGTGTTTTTGGTACCATCTTAACTGTTTTTCGTGTGCCCATAGGCGATGGAACCCATTAAGAATTTTAGCCAGACAGCAGAATTAAAGGCTCAGCAAGAAGAAAGCGTTGTGGAGAAGGAAGGAAAAAATGGCAGCACATCTGTACATGACTTACAGGAGAGGTAACTTCTTTTTAAACAGTGAAGATCCACTGAAAATCTTTGACCAGTGCCAGCATGTGTTATACACACACACACACACACACATTTATATATATATTTGCACACTCACCATGCACATGTATATGTGTGTGTGCAGTGTATGTGTGTGCATATGTGCCTGTGTGGTCTCTTCTTCCACCATGGGGATTAAATTCATGTCACTGTGTTTGGTAGTAGGCATCTTTAACTAGTAAGCCACTTTGATGCAACCCCCCTGCCCCCCATTTCCCTCCCTCCCTCCCTTCCTGCGTATCTTCCTTCCACATTTAATTTTTCACTTGCGATGTGGGCGTATAGGTGGGGTAGCTGTGTGGACATAGAGAACAATGTGCAGGAGTCCTTCTACCATGTGGGTCCTCCTGGGGATCAAAAGCAAGTCATCAAGCTTGGCAGGCGCCTTTACCCACTGAACCATTTTACTTACCCACGTTACGTGTTTTTAAAACTTGTATTACTCTTTAGCTGTAATTTTGGCCCGTGGCCCCCATTTAAGCAGAAATTCCTTGGGCATTTCTGCATGTACAACAGATAGTAATTTAAAAACATTATTTCTATCTTATTTTTAAAATTAAGTAAGGTTAGCTGGGCGGTGGTGGTGAACGCCTTTACTCCCAGCGCTGGGAGGTAGACACAGGTGGATCCTCTGTGAGTTCGAGGCCAGTCTGGTCTAGAGGGTGAGTTCCAGGACGGCCAGAGTTACAGCAGAGAACCGTGACATTTTCATATAAATGCATGTATGCCTATCTCCTCACACCTTGCCCTGCCCACTACCCTTCCCCCACACTAAGTCATGTCATTCTCATATTCTCCCAGGTATGATACACAAAGAGAGATTCTTGAACGGCACCTGCGAGACAACAAATCCAGGATTACGTCTGCCTTTCCTAATGAAAATGAAAGCAGCAGCACTTGCCTGCAGGGCAAGCTGGCAGATCTGCAGGTAATTTCTGAAAATGCTCTTCCTCATCACACCCCCATAAACATAGCTGTCGCAGTGGAGCGCACACGTATAAGATGTCTCTTCGTTGGGGCGTGTGTCTCGTGTTCCTGACCTAGATTTGCTTTCCAGGTACAAAAGCCAGGATAGGCTTTGGTTCCGGTCTTCGTCTACTGCCTTGTGGTCTAATCTGTTAATATTACAGCTTATAGAAGTTTTTAATCATGTTTGGGATTTCAGGCAAACTCATCACAAAGCAGAGCAGCTGAAGGTAACGTTAATCTGTTCCCAGGTTGCTCCAAAGTATTAAAGTAGTAGTTCCTATTGGGCAAAGTAGTGAATGCCTGTACTCTTGTACTCAGATGGTAGAGGCAGGAGGATCTCATGTTCAGCCGAGGCACCACAGTGAGATCCTATTCAATGAAAAAAGGTTAGTTTTTGTAATGACTGATACTTGTTTCTGTAGTTCATTATCTTGACTAAGTGGTCAGGCACGGAGAATTGCGGTCGTATATGGCAACCGTGGACTGTGTGGTGTTGGGCAGGAAGGGTCAAGGCTGTGGAAGGAAGCCTGTTTTTATTGTAAATCATGAATCATATTCCTAGGACTTCGGAAAAAGTATTGCATTTGACTCTGGCACTACTGGAAAAAAAACCAATCCCTTCTTGGTAGGCTCACAAATCAAAGCCTCTACAAATACATCTCTAAATTATCTTGAGGATAATCTGAGCCTTGCCAGGCGATCTTCCTGTTGCATACTTTGAGTATGTGGTTGAACCCTCATTGTGGGGCCATCAAGAAAGCAGGTCAGGGCTGGAAGAACACAGATCACTCTTTGTGTAGAGGACCTGGTTCATTTCCCAGCACACACATAAGCAGCTCACAGCTCACAACCATCTGCTAAGTCCAGGGGATTTGATGCCCTCTTCTGTCCTCCGTGTGTACCTGCACTCATTTGTGCATACCCACATACATACACATGCTTAAAAGTAGAATAAAATCAAACGTAATGAAAGAAGCTGAGGAAAGACCGTGGCCAGTGCCCGCAGTGCCGTCCCGTGTTCGCCAGTTTCCTTCATGTTATTAAGCCGGCTCCCAGCCACACCCTGCTAGCTGGCTCCTCTCTGTTTTTAATGGAGCGAGCCAAATTTATATGTTCAGATCCTCGATGGATTAAGCGTGTTTTCACCATGTTTGAGAGAGTGTCTTGAGACCTCTTAGTGACTGAATCGGTTGGGAATGTGCGCTCGTCTCTGTGGAAAGTGAAGAGCTTTGACCCTTCGGTAAGATTCTCAAATGGCGCCTTCAAAAGAGGGGCTAGAGACAGGGCTCGGGGGTCAAGAGCACTTGTTGCTCTTCTAGGGACTGAAGTTCAGCTCCGAGCATCCGTCTTGTGACTCATGACCTCCAGTAATCCCAGCTTCAAGAGATCTGACATCACTCTCTTCTCTCCCTTCCTCTCCCTCCCACCTAACACACACACACACACACACACACAATTTAAAAGTAAAAAGAAACGAAAAAAAGGACCTAGAATAGTACAGAAATACGAATGTTTAATTAAGCCATAAATTACTTTTATTTGTTTTTTTAAGACAAGGTTTCACTATGTAGACCAGGCTGACTTTAAACTCATACAGATCAATCTGCCTCTGCCTTGCAAGTGTTGGAAGTAAAGGTGTGCGCCACCATGCCTGACCTTTCGTTGATTTCTTGTATATATAAACACTTGCTTCACTGTAGCAGTACACCTGCTGCATATTCGTATGTGTAATCCCATTCAGACCTCAGCAGAGGGAACCACCGTCGGGGCAGGTGCCATCCCGGACAGTGGAACCCTAAGTGTCTGAGCTCAGGAGTTTTTATTGATTCAGAATACCTCAGGTTTTCTACTGATACCATGTGCAAATCATTATCAACCCTCCTCCCTCAGTAAATCCAACACCTGCAGACAAAATGCCAAGACCTAGGCAGCCCCTCATCCAACAGGGCACAAAACAATTATTTTATACATAACTAAAAATAAATTTCCATAACAGTTCATTCCAAGTTTTCTTTGAGTTTAGAATGTAACAACTTACTACCTAGAGAAATGGGAGTACCTGTTATTACATCCGCCCACGCGGGTGGGTGTTACATGTGCACGTGTACTTGCGTACGCATGCACGTGTATGCATGTGCTTCCTGATGCACGTGGAGGTCAGAAGACAGCGTTGAGTGTCTTCTGAAACATTCCACCTTATATTTTGAGAGAGTTTCTCACTGAACTAGGATCTCCTAGAACCCTCCTCCCTCCGCCCTCCTGACTCTGCCTCCTCCCGGTGCTGAGTTAGCAGCATGCACCCCCATGCTCAGTTTCTTATCTCTGTACTGGGATTCAAACCCAGCTCCTCATGTTTTGTTTGGCAGGCACTTCACCAACTGAGCCATTTCCCTGGCTTCTGTGAGTGTGAGTCAGTGCGTGTGTGCACACGTGCGTGTGTGCTTGTCCTAGGGGAAGTGATTTTGGATAC
>JAMJFZ010003377.1:0-90238 GCA_026225945.1 Cricetomys ansorgei | reverse complement strand
TTCAGCCTGTGATATGGACCCAGCTTCTCACTGCACACAGCCCTGCTCTCTCCTGTTGGCTATCTGCACTCTCAGCATGGTGTTAAGGCTCCAGGAAGCACAATGGCTCCAAAAGCACTTGAGACACCAGAAAGGGGGGGCTCTTGGTAGCAATTATGTTAGGACTTAACCTTAGTTCTGTGCTGGCCTGTGCTGGGGGATGGGCCCTCAGTATGATTCCTCCTGACTGCTCAGCTGCTCCCTCCACCAACCCTTCTCCCACATTCTTGCCAGTCTCAGGCCACCATCTCCTTGTGTCGACATGTTCGTTCAAGTTTTGGAGGACTCTTTGGGAGGGAGGATGGGATGGGATCTTCTCTCTGGGATGACAGATACAGTGTCACTGTCCCCCTAAATGTGCGTGCTAAGGATAGGTGAGGGAAGAGGATGAAACAGAAATGTATCATTACCACCCCACCTACTTGCTCAGCCTGTATCCCTATGACCTTCTCTGTAGGCTGCCATGATTCTGCTCCTGCCCATGTGTTGTCTCTCTCTCGCTGGGACACAACAACAGCAACACATTTCTAACGGCCTTGCCTATCCTCTTCTTCAGGCCTTTCCTGCCCAGCGTCTTGGTGGGACTTTGGGCACATCCTGGCATTTTCCAGAGTAGTGCTTTTTGGGATCTGACTCCCCGGGAGATGGGCATGTGTCTGGTGAGGATTCAGTGCCTGTGCTTCCGTCCTGGGCTTCCTCCTTGGGAAGACGGGGCTTCCTTGCAGTTTGGAAAGAGCGCTTCCTTGCAGGGAAAGGGGGCTCCCGCGCTGGGAAACGCTGGTTCCTCGCTGGGATAGGCGGCTTCCTCCTTTGGATAGAGTGCTTCCATGCTTGGAGAGGGTGCTTCCTTGGTGGGAAGGGTGGCTCCTCGCTGGAACAGGGTGCTTCCTCATTGGTTAGGGGTGCCTTCCTCGCTGGGAAAGGATGTTTCTTCACTGGAAGTGCTGTTCGATGTGTGCTCACAGGAGGATGTCTTTGTCCTTTCTTCTGAGGCCATCGGAGCTCTCAGTGATTTCGAATTCCGCGTTTGTATAGCTGGAGTATACACATGTTGACACGGAGGATGCTTTTTGATGAAGTTGTGGACCCCCGCTGCTGCTCTCAATCTCTCTGCCATTTTGGCTTTTTGTTTTTGGTGGCAGACATTTATATGCTCGAGGGAGTTTTTGTCCAGGAGTGGCTGCTTCGAGGAAGAAAGGGTGGGAGGCACACTGTGCCTCCTCCTTTCAGGCAGCTCATGCAGACTGGGGAAACTGAAGCTGGGAAGGGTAGGGGCACTGGTTCCCCTTCTTGGGGGCAGGGACCGGTTGGGAGGGTTTTCAGGCGCCGTTGTCTCACCCTGCCCTTCGTCCTGCTGAAGTTTGCCCTTCCATGGGGATTTCTTTATTATTAAGTAGGTTGCCATGGTGCTATTATATCTTTGCAGGCTTAAAGTCTCTTTTATTTCCTTAATTTTGTATCCCATCATATACATATCGAATATAAGGTTGTTATCTGGTTCTCTGGAAATTTCTTTCATTGCAGTCAAAGTGTCTGCATGATGGGCCAGCCACGGGTGCTCCATGACTTGTGTGATGGTGGGCCTCTCTGTGGCATCGAGGGTCATTAATCGGTCAAGGAGGTCCTGCAACTCAGGGGAGAGGTAATCTGGTATACAACAGTCTCTAGATAAAATCTTGTTTCTTGTCATTAATCGCGATTTGCCTTTAAATGGAAGGGTCCCGGTTACTAGATAGAAGAGGACCACTCCCAGGCTCCATATGTCTGCTGGGAGCACTTCGTATTGTTCCTTGCTGAATACCTCGGGAGCACAATATTCCCTGGTACCACAAAAACCTTTGGTCTTTTCTCCAGAGGCCAGTCTCTTTCCAAGTCCAAAGTCACTTAATTTGATGTGGCCTTCCCAGTCAACCAAGATGTTATCGGGCTTTAAGTCTCGGTGCGCAATGTTGTGGCTATGGATGTATTTGACTGCCAGAGCGATTTCCCAAAATAGAGGCCGTGCCTCCTCCTCCCCCAGAGGTCCACGTTTGATGACACGTTTGAGTAAGGGTCCCCGGGCAGCATACTCCATAACTAGGTAGGCCTTCTGACGAGTTTCTATGACCTGCAGCAGCTCGATTATATGGGCGTGGTGTAAAGTTTTCAGAATCTCTATTTCAGAAGCTATCATGGCGTTGGTACTGCTGCCTCTTTGCAAAATTTTAATGGCAACAAGTGTTTTGGTCATAAGGTGGAGAGCCATTTTGACTTGTCCAAAGGACCCTACACCTAGGAGGCCCATGATGTAATAGTCCTTTGCCAGGGTCTGCCCATCAAAGGACTGGGCCTTGGGGTCCCTTGACATGATGACACTTCTCTTCTTGGTAGAAGTGATCAGTAGCAACAGAAAGTAAAAATGGCAGAGAAAATTAAAATCACTTCTAAGGAACACTAACAGTATACATTCTAACATTAAAAATCAGACATGCCTCCAGAAACAGGACACCCTTAGAGGGCAATGGCAAACAAGAACAAATCAAAGACAAACACAGTGGATGGAAAGAATGAGTGGGAGCAGGCACTAGAGAAAGGAAGCTAAATGTAGACAAAGTCAGGGAAATGAGGATCCCTATTTCTAAGGACAAAAAATTGACACTCTTAACTGGAAAATCCATCACGAAGGGAAAACACTAAGTGAAAGGCCACGATTGAGAACCGTGATAGGTTACCCAGGATGCATGAATGCAACCCGTCCCAGCTGATACAGTAACATATACAAGGAGTCAGGGGCAAGGATCAAAGCTGCCATGAAGAGTGAAAATTTGTCATTTTCTGGGAATGGATGTGCCACTGTATGACCTGTGATATCCTAGTCCAATCAAGACAAATATCACAGGCTATCCCTCATATGCAGGGTCTGGGCTTGGGGAGCTGTGCTGAAAGTAAAGGGGACTATGAGGGACTTGGAGGATGAAAAGGGATCGGGTAGAAGTCTCAGGGTGGAGCAGGCTTACATGACCAAAGACCATGTGTGCAAATGTCAGGGAAATGCCTGTGTATAGCTAAAACACACTAAGGGCAATTATAGAAGAAGAAATAAGTCACAGTTTTAAAGTGGCAAAATGAAGTTAGAAGTCAGAGAAAAGAAGTGGGTGTTACGTAAGGAAGACAATGAAATAAACAAGATCACAACTCTAAAAATCAAAGTCCCCAAATGATAAGTCACATAACCAGAAAACCAAACTTCTGAGCTTGTGCAAACAAAATAACAGGAAAGAACTCACCTTGTCGAAGTGTAGCAGATGCTCAATGCCGAAGTCCAAACTATAACCGAAATCCAAATCCAATCCAACCGCCAAAGCCAAGTGTCCAATCCGCCAACCTCCAACCGCCAAGTGTCCAATCCGCCAACCTCCAACCGCCAAGTGTCCAATCCGCCAACCACCAACCTCCAACCAACCTCCAACCTCCAATCGCCAAGTCCAACCAACCTCCAACCTCCAATCGCCAAATCCAACCACCGCCAACCACCAACCACCAACCACAACGCCCTACAAGTCACCACCACCAACTCTCCGCTTATAAGGATGCAAACCAGCCCCACCCAGTGCCCTGTCTGTCATTCCTCACAGTGGCTCATTGTGAGGTCAGAGCATTAGTGGGCCAATCACAGCTACCACAACCCCAGTGTTTGTCTCACCTTTTGGTCCCCTGGGGCTATGTGTTACTTTTCATTGCACTGAGACCAACTGTCTGACCAGAACCACCTTAAGGGAGGAAGGGCTTACTTAGGTTCATGCTGTGAGGGGGTTGCTGGGAATTTTGGTGCTCCTCCTCTTGGGTTTTAGTGTCGTGAATAAAATAATGTAGTAATAGACATGAAAAAAGCTACCATACAATATTATTCAAGTGTGAGAGACAAGAAAAAAAAAGCAGCTGCCAGCAAGATGGAGTTGAGATTGTGAGAAAGCCATCTCTTTGCAACGGAGTCCAGCAAGCAGCCAGCGGGGAGTAATGGGGTGTAGAGAATTTGTGAGGAATTCCAGGAGAATGTACAGAATGTACATTCCAGAGTTGTGGCTGGAACCACAAAGACATCAACGAAGAAGGAAAAATTACCATTTCTGAGATAATACTCAAAAAAGTGAGCAGAATGTGCTGCTACACAGGAGAAGCTGCAAGCATCTGCCTTGAGGGAGGTCTTTTATAAGCATGATTCCCAATAGGGACATAATTATTCCTCCTGTCTTCATAGTGTGGCTTCAGTTGAGCCAGCTCTTTTGGGGTGGGGGTGAATCTTAGTGTTTTCAGCTCAGAAGGAGATGGAACAGTGCCCTTGCAGTTGGGAGCCAAGGGACCACACAGCTCTGAAGTGGGGAAGGTGATCCCACTGGAAAGTTATCCTGGCAGTCAGGAGCCCAGGAACCACACAGCCCTTAGGAGAGAATATCTCCAGCTTTTCTAGGTCACTCTAAGC
The DNA here is from genome assembly GCA_026225945.1 of Cricetomys ansorgei. Taxonomy (NCBI): domain Eukaryota; kingdom Metazoa; phylum Chordata; class Mammalia; order Rodentia; family Nesomyidae; genus Cricetomys; species Cricetomys ansorgei. Next base: position 85,740 of record JAMJFZ010003377.1, on the reverse strand, counting down.
AGCAAATCTCACAAAAGAGATTTATTTGGAGGCAAGAATCCAGGAGAATGACTCTGAATCATTCTGAAGAGAAGGGCTCTGAGAGAAGCAGTGACTAAGCAGATTGCAGCCTTTTATAAATGGTCTGGGGGTAAGGAGGAGGCTGTCCGAGGTGGCCTGGGATATTGGGTTTCTAGCTCAGTGAGTGGTGGAATTTTGATCTTAGGGGTTGGTGGGTTTCTGGTTCAACCACCACTTGGCATTGGTGGGTTTGAGCTTAGACTTTTCACCCTTTATTGCTCACTTTTCTCCCTTTGGGGCTGGAAAGGGTTTCGAGCTCAGGGATGGAGTGATTTTTTTTTTCATCTTATTTGAATAATCTGGGAGAAGAGGTCCCGCCACACATGCCTCCAGGAGCTTATACTGACTTTAGGTCCTGCTAAATAAACTTATTCTGAGGTTAAAGTAAACAACTTTCCTCAAATAAACTTTGAACTTTACTGGCTTTAGGTTCTGCTAAACTCTAATTCTGAATGTAAAATGAAGGACTTTTTCAAATAAAGGTTGTGCTTTCAAAAAGTGGGTGAATGTATATAGTGGGGGCGGTGGACAGTTATTCTTTCTAAAGGAAAATGGGGTCTGGGAGCTTCAGGGTCCCTGAGATAGGCCTTGCTGCTCTTAAACCCAGCCATCTTATAGCTGGCTGGAAGCAAGAGCTAAGAGCTGAACAAGGAAGGCTGTGGCTGGAGGGGGAGCGGTACTAGGAAATGAAGCCTGGTGCCCATGGAGTGAGAAGGGAGCAGGCAGGGCCTACAGTGAACCCCAGGACCCAGAGTTCCTAAGAGCCAGGCAGGATTGGTATTTAGTAAAAGGAGGGGAGAGTAGTAACTTTTTGAGTACTTACAAATGACAAGACTAAGCAGAGCCAGAGGAGAACTTTCTTTGGACCAGAAGGAAATATCTTTGTCCTATTGGGCCTCAAAAAAGCCCAGACACCTACACTTTTTCAGGGATAAACCTGAGTTTTCCCCTTTTCATGTTTCCAGGATAATAGGAAGTGGATCCATGGCACTCATGGGCTCCAAGGCTGTTTGTTGGGGAAGTTTATTTTTAGTTGTGTTTTAAACTAATTGTTTTTGTGCCCTGTTGGGAAAGGAGATTCATAGGCCTTGGCATTTTGTATTGTTTGCAGGGGTTGGATTTCTGTGGAGGATGTTTGATTGTTTTTGATCTGTACCTGAGGAGTGCTGAATCACTTAAAAGACCTCAGCTCAGATGCCAGGAACCACACAGCTCTGACAGGAAGGTGTCCTGGCAGTTGGGAGCCCAGGGACCATACAGCTCTGAGGTGGGAAGGTGTCCCCGATGTTGCAGCTCTGAAGGAAAATATCACTGGCTGAGGTGTTCTTCATGTTTCTCTGTGGCTGCCTCCACTTGGGAGGAAGGCAGCAGCCAAAGCTGTGCCCCCTCCCTCCTCTCTCCTTCTCAATAGAGTCCAGAAGGCTGTTTTTTATATAGTGTCCCTGAGGTGGCAGAGCCTCCCAATGTGGCCTGTGATTGATTGGTGGGATTTTTTGCCCCTTTTTGGCAAGTCCAGAGAGGGATGAGGGCCGAGCTTAGGGCCTTTTGTGTTAGTTGGGGCCACTTCTGTGCTGCTCTGCCAAGTTGGGGGACCCTGCAACCGGCTGGGATTGGGGTCCCTTATAGTCCCAGGGGAGAGCTTTCTTATAGCCCAGAGCTCCCCAGCCTTGCAGAGCCAGACTCCCCCAAAAGGGAAATATGCTGGCTCCCCAGTGGTCCTTGGCACCATTTGGGGTTCATGGTGGGCACAAGGGGTGGTGACTGGGTCCCCAGGTTCCCCGGCAGGGTGGTGAGGGAGGCAAGCAGCAGCCCTGAACAGCAGTTGGCAGCTGGAGGGGCTAGGCTTGCTGGAGAAAGTCAGATTTGCTCCCTGGCAGAAACAGAGATGGTTGTGAGGTGCCATTTTGGGCTGGGAACAGGCAGCCAGCATCCCAGTCCTTAACTCAGTCTGCCTGCTGCCATGGCTGCCCGCAGGGCCCACCATGAAGCAGTTCTCAGCTGACCTAGGCAGTTTGACAGTTTGACACCTGGAGGAGGGTTGGGCCTGGCAAGGAGGTGGGGCTGAGGCAGAGCTCTCTCCACATGGAGGGGTCCACAGAGTCCTGGCTGTGGGCAGCTGTGGACACTAAGGGGAGCTGAGGGGAGCAGGGCCAGGCCCCACTCTAAACATGTCAGGGGCAGAGCTCTCCACAGAAGTGGGTGCCCCACGCTGTGGACTGTGTGAAGGGCTCCAAATGGGAGCCCTGGGCTGTGTAGGGGTATAGGGCCTTCCAGACATGAGAGCCCTGTGCTGGGGACTCTGTAGAGGGTGGGTGCCCTCCCAGAGCAGGAGCCTTGTGCTGCTGTGGACCAGGTAGGGGGCAGGGCTCTCCAGAAGCGGAGCCCCGGGCTGTGGACTCGGCTTCTTGCAGAGCCCCAGCATATGCCACCTGCTATTTTCACACGTGTTCCCTTACAGACCCTTTAGTTGTAGCCTCTTCCCGGATGTCAGTGTCCCTAGGCCTCAACCCCTGCAGCCTCACTCTCGAAGAGTTGATAAGAGACACAGCACTGTGACCTTTCAGCTCCCAGTCATCTCTCTTTTGAAGCTGGAATCAAGGCCTAACCTCCTGGCTACTGCTCAGACCCCAATGACCTTAGTTCTAGGGAGTCTTTCATCTGTGCCTTCCTCACTTCCAGCAGTGGGCTGTCACATGGCGTGGACTTTACCTCCCATCCCCAAAACCTCCCTTTGCTCCTTAGCATCGAGGGCTCCTTCTCCCTCCAGGACCCCATCCTGCAGCCAGCAGCTTTATACCTCTCCTAAATTTGTGGGGAATGGAGGGAACTGAGGGCTTCTCACTCATGACCCTGTCATGTCATCAAGCCTTGACGGCTTGTTCTAAAGAAGCTCTTCCTTGGTCCCGAAGTCTTGCTTTTCCACCTCAGGCCAAGTTGCTGTATCTGTCCTCGAATTCACCTGTGGAGTGTAATTTTGTCTCAGCTTCCTTTCTGCAGACCTGTAACATCTTTTATTGTCTGTGACAAGAGGCAGAGCTGACCTGAGCCTCTGTGATGTCAAAGGCAAGAGCACTGCCACCCTGTACATTTCTCTAGTAGGAAGGAAACTGGACAGCTCAGCAGCCACAGGCTCCATCCCACCTAGGGGCAGTGACCAGATGTAAGGCTCACATCTGGCCCTCCAGTGTACTTTGATCCCAGTCTGGATGGTGACGTTCAATTATTTCTTAGTTGATATTTCCCGACTTGGCCCAGTGAGACCTCACCTTACTGCAAGTTAGGAAGCAGTGGCTTGTTAGTATAAATTGAGCCAATAGGGTAGCTGCTAGCTGTGGACATTGCCACTTTGGGGCAGAGGCTGAGTTTGAGGAGTAGAGGGAGTGAGAGGGAAGGGGAGGCACGCAGGCGAATGGAGGCAAAAATGTAGGCACAGATGATGTTTCAGTTCCCATCTTGCCTTGCTGGATGGAAGCCTGTGGAACCGTCTCTGTGTGTCATGAAGGTGACAGAGCATTCTGAAGTGCCCTGGTGTGCCCCGGTTTGCTTTCTGCTACTGTTAAAACACTTGACCAAAGACAGCTTGGAGATGAAAGGCTGACACTTCAGATTACAACCCATCACTGAGGGCAGGAACTCAAGCAGAATTCCTGGAGAAACTTGCCTATTGCCTTGCTTTCCAGCTCACTCAGCTGGTTTTCTGAGATAGCCCGGGCGCACCTGATTATGGATGGTGCTGCCCACAGTATGCTACACCCTTTCGTATCAACCATCAATCGTGGCAGTCTCTTACAGATGTGGCCACAAGATAGTCTGGTCTAGGCGACTCCTCACTTGAGGTTTCCTCTTCCCAGGTGACTCTAGGTTGTGTGAGGCTGACAATAAAACCTAACCAGCACACCGGTTCTGTCCTGCTGTGATCCTTGTGCTCAGATGACCCAATCAACAGCATCTACGCCCCTTTAGACAGTACCCTTGTTGTGACTTATCTCTACCTTCCCACAGAAGGCGGGTACATGGCATGCACTGGGTGGCTAGCAGTGCTTAATCTCATGAAATTCAGCATTTATTTCATATTACCCCACACTGCTCTTTAATTTGTGTGACTGAGAAAGGCAATCCTATCACCAGTTTCCAAGTCTACCAGGAGGACTTCTGTGGTGTGTACATTGTTGCGGCTCTGCAACAAGCAGAGTCCACAGTACGCGGTTTAGCACTGGAGAGCTCCACTCCCTATTGGGTCCACGGTGCAGGGGTTCAGCCCTGGAGAGCTCTACTCCCTACCCCGACTACAGCATGGGGCTCAGTGCTGGAGAGCTCCACCTACTGGGTCCACAGCCTGGGCATCAGCGCTGGAGAGCCCCAGCCCGCACGGGGTTCCTGCTTTGGGCACCCCTACATAGGCCACAGCTCAGGGCTCCCCTTTGGAAGGGTTCTGCCCCCTAACAGTCCACAATGTGGGGCTCCTACTTATGTGGAGAGCTCCGCCTCTGACACACCCTTCCATATTTACCTATGATCAGCATCCACAGCCCTGTGGAGGGAGCTCTGCCTTAGCTTCACCCCTTTGCCAGGCTCAACCCTCCAGCTGTCAAACTGTCAAGCTGCATTGGCCGTGGCAGCAGGTGGACCAAGTTGAGGACTGGGCTGTTGGCTGCCTGTTCCCAGCCCAAAATGGCACCTCAAAACCATCTCTGTTTTTGCCGGGGAGCAAATCTGACTTTCCCCAGCAAGCCTAGCCCCTCCAGCTGCCAACTGCTGTTCAGGGCTGCTGCTTGCCTCCCTCACCACCCTGCTGGGTACCCTGGGGGCCCAGCCACCACCTCTTGTGCCCACCATGAACCCCAAATGGTGCCAAGGACCACTGGGGAGCCAGCATATTTCCCTTTTGGGGGAGTCTGGCTCTGCAAGGCTGGGGAGCTCTGGGCCATAAGAAAGCTCTCCCCTGGGACTATCAGGGACCCCACTCCCAGCCGGTCCACACTTCCGAGGGATACTTTTCCCTATTTCCTGGAATCTCAGGACTTCTCCTTGCCGGGTAGGAGCTGAGTACACAGCTTTTCTGAGCTTTCACGATGTCGTGTTTTCATCCCACAGCCAGGGTTCAGCCCTACCAGCTGGTCAGTAAGATTGTCAGCATTAGACCTTTTGTCATGCTTGGCTCGGTTTAGTTACTTTGTATTGTCCTCATTCTTATATTTCCCTGTGCTCTGTCAGCTCTGTCGCAAATACATCTTGTATCCCACCATTTTCCAAATGGTTCCTGGATGTCTGCCCTCTGCAGCAGAGTCTCCACAGTGTGGCTGGAACCCAGACCCTGAGAGCCCATGTCTTCCTCTGGCCTGGTGAGCCCCTCACTTTGGTTAGGATATCTCTGAGAACTTTTCTTTAAAAAAATGTCGATATTTGCCAGACATGTGCACACCTTAATTCCATCACTCAGGAGGCAGAGGCAGGCAGATCTCACTGCGAGTTCAAGGTCAACCTGGTCTGTCTATGTAGAGAGTTCTAGGCCAGCCAATGTTACAGAGTGAGACAGGGTCAAAAAGTGGGGAAAGGTCAGTATTTTAGTTACATGATATCCTTGTTTGTTTTGTCAACTTGAAACAAGTTAGAATTATCTGGGAAGAGGAACCTCAGTTGAGAAGATACCTCCATCAGATTGGCCTGTAGGTAAATCTGTAGGGCATTTTCTTAATTAATGATCGATATGCAAAGGTTCAGCCCACTGTGGGCAGCGAGACCCCTGGATAGTATAAGAAAGCAAGCTCAGCAAGCCAGCAAGAATCACTCCTGGATGGCTCTGCCTCAAGTTCCTGCTCGAGGAACTTATTATTCCTTTAATAATGAACTGTGATGTGGAAGTTTCAGCCAAATAAACACTTTCCTCCCCATGATTCTTTTGGTCGTGGTGTTTATCACAGATATAGACATACCAAGACTGGTGACTGCCTTGTGTTTTCTTTATCCGCTGTTGATGGGCACTTTGATTGTTCCAACGTCTTGACCACATGTCTCCTTTAAGACCCTACTTACAGTTCTTTGGGATATATACCCAGAACAGGTATTGCTGTTTATAGGATAACTCTATTTTTAGTTCCCCCCCCACCCCCTGTGGTAGCTCCCTGTGGTGATTTCCATAGCAGCCACACCAATTTTCATTACCACCATCCACAGCTTTTCACCCAGAGCATCAACAGCTACTTGTGCGGCCATACACTCACGCAGAACGTTGAAGTTCAAGTTCATCATCCACTCCAGTGTGTCTGACAGCCAGTGGCTGGGAAGGGGATATGCAGCTCCTTCTTTACAGAGCTCACCGCATAGGAGGTACCACGAGAAAGAGCTGGCTGTAAAGTTTTACTCCTCGTGCCACAGCCTCCGGTGTCTAGGACTACTCTATATTTATATGCCCTATTATTATCAGTAGGATCATTGAAAGTTCAAGACCAGCTAGGACCACATAGTGTAAGACTTTGTCTCAAAAATGGCAAAGAAATCATCAACCAACCAACCAACCAACCAAAGCGGTAGCAGGAAATAAGGGTTAGTGGGAATTCCTTTTGTCTCCTTTTCCTGCTTGTTCATTGCCCCTGCTTGTCTTCCTCCCTTGGACGGCGGATCTTTTCAGAGCTTCTTCCTCCCGAGGGGGCCTTTGTAGACTTGCCAATTACCAAATCAGAATCAGATTTGGCAAAACTCATATTTGGGCTTTGCCAAACATCTTCTCCTCATGGCCCCTTGAGTTCTCTGATAAAAGAGCCTGGGAGGCTGAGTCATCCCACAGTGTCAGTGGGATTGCAACCCAGGCTCTGAGTCCAGCTAGGTTTCTGACTCAGGATGAAGCGTGACAGACTCGCAAAGGAGAGGATTTTGTATTACCTTTCCTTCAGTAGATTTTTGACCTGAGTGGGAAGAAGGGAGAAAATGGGAAAAGGTTTATGTGAAATTGTTGTGCCCCTCCTCCCCAAGTACCACCAGGAGACCACCAGTTCAGATGCAAAAGCAAGGAGCCTTTATTCTGCAGAGCAAACCAGTGCACTGGGGTCTGGCACCACCACAAAGATGGTTGACCTGAGCAGCTTCCTGCAAGGGTTTTGAAAGGGAGCAGGGGATCTCTCTGATTGGTCATTACCCAGGCACTGGATTGGCTCAGTAAATGTAACATGGCGACAAGGATTTTTGGGAAAGTGAGTACTCACCATTAAACAGAGAGGTTTGTGGGAAAGTGAGTTCTTGACATTAAACACAGGAGAGGTTAGTGCCTTTACCACTAGGGGCATTGGGCTTTTCAAAATAGCATTCTGTGCTCTCCCTTTCACATGTTTTATGGGTGGATACAGGTCCTCCCCTCTGTAGATGCTGAATGTCTTTTCACTATTGTGTCAGCATTGCGATCATTCCAGAACTGCTTCTTGTAGTTCCTTTGACTGTAATGGCTTCCCTTTCTAGAGTTATGCTGGCCAACAGATGGATGTAGCAAGCTTAGCTAGAACCTGGTAAATACCAAGAATGCAGAAACTACCCCGAATCTGGATTTGCATATGTGGAACCAGTTTTCCAAACATGTCTGTGTTCTCAGGATATAGTGAAGTTGTTTGGAAAGGATGACACAAGCCAAGATGCCTTGGGGTGCCTGTCACTCCAGGCACTGAGGAGGTATTTGCTTAGTCATTGTGCAGGGTGGGCATAGTCATGAGTTTCTGAGAGCCCTTGTCTTCAAGTGAAAGAAAGAAATCAGAATGCTTTCATCCTAGAATAAAGTAGCCAAGGGAAGGAAGGCAAGGGTCAGCAGCCATTGCTGCAGGATCCATTAGAAGCCAGGTCTCTGCTGGGCCAGCCTGAGGATGTCAGTGTCAAAGCCCTGATCCCGGGAGCTGCAGTCAGCCTATGTCCTCTGCACACAGCTGTCTGCTTCTAGAGCTCCGTGTAGGATCAGGCTGCTCACTGTCCCTGTGACCTAACCTTTACCACTCCCCTAGAGCCTCAGTGGTGAGAGGAGTTTAGACTGTGTTGTCCTGGGTCTAAGGGAGTCAGATTTTTGGAGCACCAAGGTGCCTTGGATCAGGTTTGTCCTCTTCATTTGATATCTCAGAAATCCCAGGTCCGGAGAGATTAAGGTCTTTGACTGAGGACACTTCTCATTGAATGGACAAACCAGTAGTGTCATTCATTCTAGGGTTGAGGGAAAACCTCAGTCACGCTGGGACAGGATGAGTGGTGGTGGCTGTCGTCATTTGCACTGTCATGTCAGGAAGTGCGTGGTGGTGGAAAGGACCGTGTGCTCTTGAGGTGGGCAGGGTAAGAAGAAGGGCCCTAAGAAGAGCTGCTGAGCAGACCCGGGAGAGGACATGGGGAAGGGGCCTGTGTGAGCTGCTGGGAGGCCAGAGGGCGAGGTGTAGGGGAGGAGTCTTCATCAGGCGAGTTGTGTTCCACCCGGATTCTTAAGTTGAAGCCTCGCCACCGTCCGTACCTCAGAATCTGGCTCTTTTGGAAAAAGGGTCTTGAAGGAGGTGATCATGTGAAAATAGTGTACAATAGGAAGTACTTCCTCAGCCCACTTGGAGCACTGAAAGCTTCATCTTGCGCATCCAGTAGTTCTCTGCACACACCTAATGGGTGCCCTAACTTAATGTACTTGACAGGGAATCCCTAGGGGCAGCACAAAGGCTCGGTCTGACATAACTTCCCTTCCTTCAGATGCCAGTCACAGCTCTAGGTTGTAGGCTGTGCTTATGACTCTATACACTCTATACACTAGAGAGCCTGCTGACTGTGTGCTAGGGCCGCTTACAGCGCTCAGAGACACATTTGCCTGTATTTAGAGGCCTGCCAGAGCCCCAGAGGACTTCATATCCTACAGAAACTCTGCTGCTAATATTTGCAATAGTTAAGAAATGGAATGAGCCTAGACGTCTATCAAGGGATGAACAGATAATGAAAATGTAATCCATATGCAGAATGGAATTTTATTCAACTGTGAAGAAAGATGAAATTATGGAATCTCTAGGTAAACGAATGGGACTGGAAAAAACTATATAATGAGGTAACTCAGGTCCAGAAAGTTAGACATTGCACTCTGATGTATGTAACTGGCCGCAAATTTTTAGTTGTCCCTGTTTAAAATGGAACATCTGTTGAGACCTGGAACAGAGAAAGAGGCCATGGCAGGAAGAAGTGTTGCTTAGGCCCAACAGCTTTTGGTGGAGTCTGTGGGGTCTCTATGCACAGTGCCATCTCATCTATTCAAAGTGATGCTTTGACTTCTTTCCCTGTTTGTATCCGTTTTATTCCTTGTCTCATTTCTCTAGCTGAGACTCCAAGTGCTGTATTATTAATGGGAGTGTGAGGGTGCAGACTAGGGTGATGTTTTCATGGTGAGGTATGTTCCTTCCACCCCTGGCCTCTCTGTGACTTACGTCATTAAGGGTTATGCCCTTTTATTTTGTGAAATTTACTTTAGAAATTTTTTTTAAGTTTTTAAGTAGGTATTTTCATATTTAATGAATAGACCTTGTGTTTATAAGATAAAATGAAAGCGAGTGTGTGTGTGTGTGTGTGTGTGTGTGTGTGTGTGTGTGTGTGTGTGTGTGTGTGAAAACAGTTTTTTAGGTATTAGAATTGTGACTGGTTTGAGCTCTTAATGTGCTTATCTCTTCTCTCCTCTCCTCTCCTCTCCCTCTCCTTCTCCTTCTTTCCTATGTTCTTCACTCCCTTCTTCTCTCCTCATCTCTTTCTCTGAAGATAGAATATTGTTTTGTTGCCCAGTCTGACCTCAGACTCTAGGGTTCAAGCAGTCCTCTGCTTCAGCCTTATATAGCTGGGCCTGTAGGCATGTACTGTAGCTCCAGGCTCTATCTGTTTTCTAGTTGTTCAACAGTTTGTTTTTTTAAACACAAGTACGAAATCCTTTTTCTTATGATGCTGATTGAAGACAGCTTGGGTCCCTGTCATAGACACCAGCCTCTCCTGCAGAGAGAAGCTGAGTCCTCCAGCTGCGCTTGACCCCAAAAGGCTCCTGGTGCTCCTTTTGACACCAGCTCTGTGACCTGCTTTTATCCAACATGTAGGCCTGAGAGGGGTGGGCCAAGCAACCTATCCTGACATTTTGCTTTTCTCCTGCATAACCAGCCTGCTATGGGATGGACAACGAAGAAGAGAACCACTATGTCTCACAGCTCAGGGACCTCTACAGCAGCTGCGACACCACAGGGACCGGATTTCTGGACCAAGAAGAGCTGACCCAGCTCTGCACTAAGCTTGGCCTGGGAGAGCAGCTGCCAGCGCTCCTTCAGATTCTTCTTGGAAATGACAGCTTGGCCAGGGTGAGTATGGGCTCCTCCCTAGGGAGAGTGCAGAGCTGTACCACTCATATGGCATTTGGTACACACCACCCAAAGAAAGATACTTGGGAAAGGAAATCACCAGCAATAAGCCAGTGTTGTTCTAGGGACTGTAGAAGGAACTTCAGGGAATGTAAGCAGTCACAGTCTGTCTGTGACCCACCACACCCAGCTGCAGTTTTATAACTGTGTTGCTTGGTTTGGTTTTGTAAAATTGTTTCTTGGTGATGGGATGGTGGTTCACATTTACCTTCTGTATTAGATCTTCTAATGAAAATAATTTAAAGTACATATTTGAAAAAGTGAAATGAACATCCTTACTCCAAAAGGCAAATGATCAGAGGTTTCTTGAGAAAAAAGACCCAAAGCATTGTTTGTTCTGTTTTGTCTATCAAACTAAATGTGAATCTGTAACAGGAAAGTGGCAGTGTCTTCTTACTCAAATTTGCACAGGTTAACTTTGAGGAGTTTAAGGAAGGCTTTGTGGCTGTGCTGTCATCTGGATCTGGTGTGGGACCCTCCGATGAAGAAGGTAGTTCCTCGGAGTCAGGTAAGAGGGTTTCCTCTAAGCACTTCAGTTTCTTTCCTTTATTTATCTGGGGCCTTTCAGAATGTAGCGTAACTATTCCAAATTCTAGCCTTTCTCTCTGTCACCTTCAAGTCATGTGGACCTGAGCAAAACATCTAGAGTTTCCTCGTCTGTGAATATCACCAGGTTGCAACCTGCATTACTTGTAGGGGCCACGGGCAAGTGAACTGAAGGGTGTGGAGCAGGGAGAGGGGGAGCCCCAGGGCTCTGAGGTACCAAGCACACAGACTGGCCCTCTGCCCTGGACATGAGCATCAGCTATCAGAGCCAGAGGAGTCACAGTGTGCTCAGGGCTATCAGCACCCCACTGAAATGCTGTGAGGCAAGAGCACAGTAAGTACAACTGTATTGTGGCAGGAAACCAGCAGGCCCAAGGACTTGGAACTGGTGGGAGAGAGTTGGAGGCGTGTCTGTTTAGGACAGCAGTTACCAACCTGTAGGATGTGACATCTTTGGGGGTCAAACAGCCTTTTTCACAGGGGCCGCCTAATACATCCTGCATATCAGACATGTAAATAATAGTAGCAAAATTACAGTTATGAAGTAGCAACAAAAACACTTGGGGGGAGGGGTCACCACAACATGAAGACCTGTATTAAAGGGTGGCAGCATTAGGAAGGTTGAGAACCACTGGTTTAGGGACATGTGGACTGTGTGTGGTAGACAAAGATAGTTGCAGGGTTCACTGGAAACAACTATCCCCTCTGGCATATATGTATGCCAGATATGTATGATTATATATGACTCTCTAGTAGATTGAAGGATCCTAGTTAGGAGTAGAGACAGGGAGATGAGTAACAGTGCAAGTCACAAGGGACTGGCACTCAAGATACCAACCATCTTCTGGGCGCTTGAGTTTCATGTGTATTTTGGGTATATTCTGTTCACCTTCTTAGAAACCCTGTGTTACTGGCATACTCACAATTTGAATAGAAAGAGATTTATCCCTGCTCCATAGTTAGTACATGGTGGCTAAGATTTGAGTCCCTGTTGTTCACTATTTTTGAGCCCTGTGTACACAGCGTCAGGACACTGTGCTTGTTTCTTTAGGTACCATGGTTAGTCCCTGTCCCTCCTCCTCTGATTGCAGAGATTCTGGGCACAGGACATAGAGTTCTGGGGTCTGTGTCAGCCCCACACTACTTGCATAAGTATCTGTCTCATACCTTTCCCATCAAAAATACGAAGAGGGCTTATAGTCTTTGTTGACACACAAGAATTTGGATAGTAATTGGGCTATCAGAATGTCTTTGGAGAAGCAAGGCCCAGCCCCTCTGATGGACCAGAGAAAAGATATCCTACTTTCTGCCACATGACACTTCACAGCTTAAAAGTCACCATCTATGGAACACGTTCTGTTTTCCCAAAGAAGCAAGCCCCTTGAATGTCTCTGTGTGTGTGTGTGTGTGTGTGTGTGTGTGTGTGTGTGTGTGTGTTTTTCCTCACCAATACCAATTCTTTTTCTTCTCTTTTGAGTTAGAATTTGAAAAGCTTTTCTCAACCAAGTGGCCCCATGCCTTTCCTGAAACGCTGCACCTCATGCCGTTGGATGGAGACCAACCCTGCCCATCTCTATTGTGTGACCTCTAAGGAAGGAACGTGAACAAAAGTCTGTTTATTCTAGTTAAGCAGTAACAACAGGCTGAAGAAGTGATTTGACCTAAGCCTCCATGGGTGAACCAGTGAGATTATTGGGGTCGCTTACAGGAGCATGGATGATTCACCTGAGATCACCAGCCTTCTTTCCCCTAGCTGTTGTTCAGTGCTGATGTAACCTTGGGCAAGGGCCTTGTCAATCTTGTAACTTTCCAAGCTTCCTCAGTCTGATAAGTTTCATTAGCTTCGCCAGTCTTGTGAACCTCCCTCCCGACTGGAGGAGGGAATGTTCCAATTTGGAGGAAATAGCTGTGCAGCAATCTGGAAACATCCACCCACTCCCAGAACTGACCTTGTACTATGGGCCTGTGGCCACAGAGCTGTGTCAGCCCTGCCTGATCCTTCCAAGGTTGAGTCTCAATCAGTCTTTTCCATCTTGTTCTCTGACTTGCCCGTTCCTTGTCTTCTGTGCCTCACCCTTGACTATACTGCTTGCCTTTCTGGTTCCGGTTGCATCATCCTCATCCTGACTTCCAGTTTCGCTCCTAGTGCCCCACACCTTGTTATTACAATGTGTTTATCTATGTGGCCAAATGCCTGGATTACAGAGAGCAGCCCTGCTCTTCTGTTCCTCCACTGATGAGGATGCAACTAAATGCACTTGACTTCTAACCCTGCTATACTTTCTCAGTAGTTAGTGCACTTAATGGCACATAGTTATCCAGTGCTCTGGCCAGACACTGGGGCTCCTGCAGGGCATTACCCAGTGCGCATCAAGTTGATGGTGTGATGGGCTGGTTGAGGGCATGGTGAAAAATGCTGGACCCTGGTGCCTTACTGTGCTCCCACCTCACGGGAGAGCTCCTATGGTGCTGTAGGGAGCAGACACTGCCCAGTCATTGTTGCCATTGCTCTGCCATTGTTGCTTCTGTACTAAAGAGTGCTTCTTCACGATGAAGGGAGATTTTTCTTTGGGCTCCTTTGTTGCTTTGGACTTCCTTAGGACTGTTGGGAGGAGAGCATGTGTTTTCCTCTGTGGTTCACACTCTAAGGGAAGTGCTGCCTGTCTGTGGTGAAGACACAGAGTAGCAGCAGTATGAGGTCAGTGTAGAGCCTGATTTTGGACAACAGAGATAGGAAGCGGGGCACTGGACATAAGCCCATGAGGAAGAGAAGCCTGGGCAAGCTGCACCATTTTCAGTGTGCCCAACTAACTCCAGGATGTGGGCTGCAGCCATGGCCAGGGTCTCCTCTGTGGCAGGGCTCCATGTGGGGAGGAGGAGAGTGGGCATCCTCTGCCAGGTTGCCACTGATGTCTCATGTTTCCCATTGCACATGACAGGGGTGTCCTCTTCTGTTCCTGTCAGAAGGTGCTTCCCCAAGATACAGGAAGGGAGAGCCATACCTAGCTGAGCCTTGCCTGCAAATGGAAGCCAATCAGTGACAAGAGTGGCTGCTCCTTATTGAGAGCCAAGCAAATGCAGATTTATTAAGGAGAAGTGAGAGACACTCCGGAGGGTGGAAGGGATCCCAAGGGAAGGAAACACTGCAGAGCTATGTTGTAGGGCCTTTTTTTATAAGATTTTTGGCAGAAACTGGACAGAGACCCAACGTGATTTCAATTGAGATGTTTAATGCTTTCGACATATCACCTGGGGAGATGACCATGCACTGCTTCCCAGTTAGGAGGATGGTCATGTGCTGACCCCCTCTCTGTCCATCTTTGATTTGCTTTGTGAGCTGCTAACCTTGCCTCCTCTGCTGGCTGCTAGCCCTGGCTGAAACTGTAATTACTGGCCTTGGAAGTGTTACTGTTCTCTGACCTTCACTGATATCTCGCTGGCTGCTAACTAAACTGGGCTGTGTTTGTTCTTCTGTTTATATGAATAAAAGGTCTCGAGTCAGGGTTTAAACACATCGAGGTGGATTGTTGAAGGTATGAAGGGTATTGAGAGAGTTATTGATACTGCAGATAGACCACAGCATGGTAGGGCCTCTGAGGAGAGTTCAGGCCACAATACCAGAAAGAGAGCATGTACGGTCTCTGAAGAGAGCATCCATAGCCCTCTAAGAGTGTGGGCGACCTGCTTGAAGCTTTACCATGTGTCCCTCTTTCCCTCGCCGCCTGTGGGGAACTGGCTCCCGCCTCAAGGCCTTTTCTCATATATTCTCTTGGTTTCTCTCTAAGGACATGGAAGCTTTTCCTTCTCCTCAACATGCCCCATGGTCTCCGTCCCTTCAAGGACACTATGCCTAGCTGGCCAATGCCTATTATATTACAAGAATGGTTATTAGTGATATTCATGAGGATTGTTAAAGTGTCCCAGGAGTCACCCCGTGTGTTTTCGGACACCTTGAATGCTATTCTGTCACTTGACATTCAGGCTATCCAGAGTGGAACTCAGCATAGACCTCACCAAACCTTGTTCATTATCGCCAATTCCTGTCTTCACATTTCTGCACATTTTCCTGTGATGGTCTCAGGATCAACAGGTATTGGCCGTCAGCATAGAGGGAAGAATCCACGTGGTTCTGGGCCTTACAAAATTGCCTTCTGCTTGAAACCTAAGGTGCATCTGCTATGAAGAGCTCCTTAGCTTCCTGGCCAGGCCTGGCCTCAGTGGGCTCATCCAGGTCTCCTTAGCTGACCTCCTCCTGAATCCTGCTTCTGAATTCTTCTCCTGAATCTACATCCTAACATGACTGCTTCTCTTGTTGCCCTCCCTGTGCTCTCTCCCTATGTGTGCTTAGTTAGGATTGTGTAGATGTGCAGATTGGAGGAAGAAAGAAGGAACCACAAGGAAGTATGAGGTTTAAAGTATTCCCTTCAGTCTGGAGTCAGCAATCCATGATGCTTCTGCTCTGGGCCTTCAGACTGCTCCTGATCGCAGTGTATGTCTTTGTGGCCCGTGCCTGTCTATGAAGTACATCTAGCCCCAAGGGGTTGGGATCATAATGGAACCAACATGCCTAGCAAGAATGAGGATTTTCTTCTTTTTTTTTCTTTTTTAATTTATTTATACTTCTCTCATACAATACATCCTGACCACAGTTTCCCCTCCCTCCATCTCTCCCAGTTTGCCCCCTACGTTCCCCCATCTCCCCAAGATCCACTGCCTCTTTGTTTCCCTTCGGAAAAGAGCAAGCCTCCCAGGCATTTCAATGGAACACGGCGTAACAAGTACAATAAGACTAGGCACAAACCTTCATATCGAGCTTGGAAGGGGCAACTCAGTAGGAGGAAAAGGGTCCCAAGAACAGGCCCAAGAAAGAGACCCCCACACACTCCCACAGTCAGGAATATATGTTAACATATATACAGAGGACCTAGCACAGACCCGTGCAGGCTGCACAATTGCTGCTTCAGTCTCTGTGAGTCCCTGTGAACCCTGCTTAGTTGATTCTGTGGGCTGTGTTCTCTTGGTGTCCTCAACCCCTCTGGCTCTTAGAATTCTTCCTCCCCCTCTTCTGCAGGGTTCCCTGAGCTCCACCTAATGTCTGGCTGTGAGTCTCTGGATCTGCTCCCATTAGCTGCTGGAGGAAGCCTCTCCAATGACGATCTGGCTAGGCACCGATCTATGAGTATAGCAGAAAATGATTCCTAATGAGGAGTCATTTCATTGTTTTTTTGTTTTTTTTTTTTTTTTAATTGGCCAGAGTTCTACCCTTGGCCTCTGGGCTATCCAGCCTCCAGTTTCTGGCCATCCGGGCAGCGTCGGTCCTGGGCTCCCTCTCATGGCATGGGCCTCGAGTTTGCCCCATCTTTGACCACTCACATAAGTTCTGCAACTCCATTGCCCTATCATATCTTGCAGGCAGGACAAATGAGGATTTTTCTCCTCCTCCTCCTCCTCCTTCTTCTTTTAATGTGGCACTCTGTGTATTTATTATAAATTAGGTCACATTCTCCCCAGAGGGAATTCAAGGAGGAAATGCAGTCAGGTGGCCCTGGGGACATGGCAGGGTAGCCAGGAGAAGGGTCCCAGGTATGTCCTTGGACAGCTGCCACCTCTCCATGGGAAGAGCAGCTATCGTCGCCTTCTTCTTATTGGCTTATTCTTATATAGCTGCCTTTTGTGAGAACATGACGATTGAAGGAGGCACAACTTCCCGGTGGCCATCATGAGTGCAATAGCAATTGTTGGATGGTTTGTGACTGGGGCCTACAGGGGGCTTAGGAGGTGGCTGGTACACTTGGCGATTTCCTGGTATCTCAGCTACAGCTTCGCAGGCAGGTCTTGTCCAGATGCCCAGTTTCGCAGCTTCTGGATAGTGCAAGTAGCAGACACCATGTTTCTCCAGATGAGAGTTTTCTAAAGAGACACATGTGTCTCTCAGTTTGGCTATCTGGGTCCATTGAAACAAGGTACCCCAAGGAACTGGAATTTACCCCGAAATCTCATACTGCGAGAAGGAAGTTGCTGAATCCTGCTTTCAGCTTGGGGGGGATCTTGTCTCTGGGAAAGCAGAAGGACTCACACAGTGCTGGCAGCTTGTCAGCACCTTGCAGGAGCGGCTGTCAAGACAACAATGCCGCTGGGTAGTGGTGGTGCATGTCTTTAATCCCAGCACTCGGGGATGAGGGGGGCAGAGACAGGCAGATCTCTGTGAGTTTGAGGCCAGCCTGGTCTACACAGTAAGTCCAAGACAGCCAAAGTTCTAACGGAGAAACCCTGTCTCGAAATTCCAAAAGGAAAAAAAAAAAAAAAAGACAATGATGGGGTACTGATAGGCAGCACCATACCTTGATCAGGAGTGCCAAATTATGCATATTTCTTGCCTTCTAGTTAAACCTTAATGTTAAGGCAGAACCCTGAAGATAGAGTCAAGGAGGTCGCTGAGTCTCTTTATTCCTCTTCTTTCTGTGGCCACATTGAATACATATGCTTTTCATTGTTAACTTTTCATTGTTAACTCTTTCAATTGTAATCGTGGCTGAGCCTGGCTTGGGGCACAGGCTGTGACCGTGAATCCAGTACACTAAGGCAAGAGTTATGGGAAGTAGTCCTCAGATCTCTAGCTACATGTTCTTGGGTCACTGGTGTTTCACTCCATAAACAACAACAAAATATGCTTGATAAAATGTAAAGAGCTCCTGGTGGTGAGTAGAAGTCCTCCTTACCCAACCTGGCTATCCCAGTTTTGCTTCATGTAATAGGACATCCACTGTTAACTGATAAGTGTCCTTGTGTCCTCCAGACTAACTAACACGTGCTCAACAGGTGTCTGTGAGCCGTGCTGGGGGTTGAACCTGCAGCTTCTAAGAGTATCTTGCTGGCATGCAGGGCCCACAGCCCATTTCATAGCTATCCCCTGTCCCCCATCTCCTCTTCTCTCTTTCCAGCGACTTCCTGTGCTGTCCCTCCAAAGTACATGAGCGGCTCTAAGTGCTATGGCCGTCGGAGCCGACCTGAGCTTTGTGACTCTGCCACTGCAATCAAATACGGGTCTGAACAGCAGGCCAAGGGCAGCGTGAAGTCACCACTGAGGCGTTCTGCATCTCTGGAAAGTGTAGAGGTGAGTCAGCCGACCCTTCCCACCCAGAGTGCCCAACACCAGGGAAGTAATTGTCAGTTTGCCACTGTCCATTCACATTGGCCTGGTGGATGCAGGCAGGGGACCAAGTTCCTGGGCATCTCGAGTCGTCAGCAGCCTGGGTGCACATGGCACCCATGCTTTAGTTAGCCCTCTTCTCTATTTGCCGCAGTGCTGGTCCCAACTACACTCCTTCAGATGTGGAGCAATGGGGACCTTGTAGTGACCTTTCTCTTTTCCTGGCTCACCAACCATACCTTCCTCTCATTATGGAAAGTTGAAGTTAGGGCTATACAACAGAGGAACACCACATGGCAAGGAATGGAAAAAGAAGCCTTTGGTGATCCCCAACGTTAGGACTGTGGGAGTACTGAGTCCACAGTACTGTCTGCCTCAGGATATACCAAGGCCCACCTGTCTGTAGTCAGGAAAGGAGCAGACAGATACCTCCTGGAGTGTGAGAGCTGACCCTTTCCCTGCCCCTGAGCCTTTTGCTGCTGGCAATGGAGCCTCACCTGTTTTGTGTAAAGAAATCTGTGCCCTGGGGAAGGGGAGGTGACTCAGTGGAGAAAGGTACTTCTTGCCAATCCTAATGGTTTGAGGGAACACTCTTCTGAGCTTGTGACTCTCCACCTTCCTTGTGATGCCTTGTCTCTGACTCCCAGTACAAACAGAAAACACTGTGTTCTCAGCTGAGAAAATGCATTAGAAAAATGGAACTGAGTGTTTATCACCAAGTTCGCTTCTGATTCTGAGAGTTGGTCAGCTTTAAAGGGGAAAGAGTCTCAGTTACCCAGGCGTTCTTTCAGATCAGCAGGTCACACAGCACCCACTCAGAAGCTGGTGTGGTGAGGCTTCTACTCAAGTCACACAGTCCTTGGTGGCCCTGCCTCCCCTGCTGAGGTGTCAGAGCTTACTAGGGACTGTGCTGTCCTGAGGTCCCCTAAAGGGACAGAGGCTTGCCTTTCTGTTTGCTGAGCTGATAGGGATGGTAAAGGACTATGCATAGGACCATGATTCCATAGTATATGTTAGATGTGTCCTGGGAGTGGAATGTTGGACAATTCCCGTCACGTGCTGGTGTCTAAAGCTGTCACATCCTGCTGGAGGATGCATCTGTGTTTCCAGTGTGACCTGCTGGTAGTTTATGCTATGGAGCTCAAGTATGCAGAACAAGGCATGTGCCCAGCCCCACATCTGAGTCCTTTGCTTTGGAGTGGGCATTCATCTTCCCAACATACAAAGCCCAGTTTAGTGGGACCAAAACCTGTTGAGCTTCATTCAGCCTGGGGTGCCAGCCCAGACAGAGTGCATCTTCAGTGGTCCCTCTACCCCAACATCCTTTGTGCTTATTCCTGGTGTTTCATCCACCACAACACCCACTGGGGTACTCACGTCCTTCTCTTCACTTTTTCACAGAGCCTCAAGTCAGATGAAGAAGCTGAGAGTGCTAAAGAACCTCAGAATGAATTATTTGAAGCACAAGGTAACATCTGGCTTCATGCTATGTCTAATTAGAGCTCTGAGAGCCAGGTTGTTGTACAGGGTAAAGTCTTGGGAACTACATGTTGTGTGACTCTCATAGGTTCCTTCTCAGAAGTGGTTAGGATGTTGACATCACAGCCCTGAGACTAGGAAACTTCAGTTTCCCCAAAGGCCAGTTCCTGAGATAGAGGCTTCTGGCCAAGGCTGCAGGTTCCTGCTGCTGCTGATTCATAGCCTGTGGGTTCCAGTGTGACCCCAGATGGCATGGTATTGCCATGGAGTCTCAGGCCCAAAGGTTCTGCTTGACCTGCTTGCAGGATCTCCTGCTGTGAAGGGGTATCCTCAGACCCAACCAGGGTTGGAGTTGTCCCCCAGCAGAGACTAGCACGTGGTCCTGCTCCTTAAGAGTCTCACAGGGCAACCAAAGAGTCGCAGTTGGAGCAAATCCATACATGAGCATCAGGAGAGTAGAGCTGAAACGGGGCTCTTGACCATCAGAACTGCTGTGGTCTGTGCTACTGAGCTCCGAATAGCCGCTGGGTGCACAGGTGTGAGCTGGTTGTGACATCTGTCTGCACCTTTCTGGGATGGTGTGTGAATTACATGTTCCTGGGGGGTACAGAAACAAAAAGGTTTTCATAGCCTAGGAGACTGTACGGAGTGATTTGATTTTTTCAGACTCGTATTTGCCCGTGTCACTTCTGTGATAACAGGTGAAGAAATAGTGCCTCAGACACCGGAGTGCTGGGGTTGGCTCTGTGAGTAGAGTGCTTGCTGCATAAGCAGAGGACCTGAATTCAGATTCCCAGCACTCACATAAAAAGTCGGGTGTGTCAGTGCAGGTCTGTAATCCTAGCACTGGTGAGGCAGAGACAACGGGAACCCTAGAGCTTGCTGACTTCCTAGTCCAACCCAGTCAGTAAGATGCAAGTTCAGTGAGAGACTCTGTCCTGGAGAATAAGGTGGTCCTGACATCTACACATATGTGTACCAGCAAACACATGTACACAGACAGGCGCGCACACACACAGAGTAATAAAAAATGAACTCTGCAGTTTAAACTGGGGAGATGAGACTAAGGCCAGTGGCAAACAATTCCAAAGCAAGAAGACCATGTATAATCAACTGCCATCATCAGTGATGCCACAGGCGTGATAAAAGGAGCTTGCTAACAGCATGGGGTGACGTCTGTACCAGGCCACTGTGCAAACCCTGAGGAACTGGCCAGGGGACTGCCTAGGCCTTTCTGGCCCCTTCAGCATGCTGAAAGTAGTCGGAGCATCACTCACTTAGTGCAGCCGAGGCACATGCAGAAGGTTTTGTTGAGCTTGGGAATAAGAGTGAGGTTCACCCCAGGCGTTGATGGCCACAGCAGCCAAATGCTTCATGCTGCAGCAGAGCTTCTCTGGAAGGGGATTGGAGTACTCAGGAAAAGTTGAAGAAGATGGGTAACATGGCTCAGTGTCACGGTATCCAGGGCCTCTGCAGAGACAGGAACTGAGTCATGAATTGTGGGAATCTTGTGAATCACATGTGAAGGTGACTCACAAAGGTGGGCTGAGGCCCAGATATGGGCTGCCTTTGAGGGAAGTATGGCTGGGCTTCCTCACAGGGTGATGGCTCAGGTCTCCCTACAGAGGGCTGGCTAGCTGGGCTTCCGATAGCTTGTGTCACAGGAGCCTCCCCTACAATCACACAGCATAACTTTCATGTTCTATTGGTGAAAGCTGTGACAAGGCTTCTGAGGTTGGAGGAGAGCAGCCACAGACACCCATCCACTGATGGAAGAAAGAGCATCAGAATTTGGAGTCATGTTTTTAAACTGCCTCATGGGGAAAGAAAAAAAGATGAAGGCAGGCATTTCAGAAGAGGGGAGGAGTGAGAACATAAATGTGACTGATGTGTGCTTCCCTAAGCAAGTGGGGCCCTTTAAAGCCAGACCTGAGAGGCCTGAGGATCACAGGAAGCTGTTGTAATCTTTGGAGAGGTCAGTGATGAAAAGAACTTATGTGTGAGGCTGCAGTGTCCAGGGAGGAAGAGTCCGGAGCTGGCAGAACAGATGAAGTCCTATTCTGGCTGCAGTGCCCACCCCCAAGCCCCTTATAGTTCCTGTAAGGAATTGCCTTTCGGATTCATTTGTGTAGCTGGTGTGTCCTGTTACAAAAGACATGAAGCTTCTAGCTCTGACTACCCATAAGTAATGGACAGTCTAGCCGTCATCATCCTGCATACAACAAATCCCCAAACTGGGCAGAATTCCCTGTGATCTATGTCGTGGATCAGGCTGCACTGGCCCTTTAGTGTGCTTTCCACCACCCATTACATAGTGTCTTGGGAGTACTGAGCCTGGCTCTCTTTGGAGGACAGTGGCTTTTATGTTACTTGTTGGGTTATGACAATAACTAATGTCTATAAGGCTGACTATCCCAATGTGATTTCTTTATTTTGGGTGTGTTTATCTGTGTTTAACTATGATCCTCCCTTGCTTCAGGCCAGCTGCGATCCTGGGGTTGTGAGGTCTTCGGGACACCCAGGAAATCTTGTAGCCCCTCCTTCAACACTCATGAAAGCCAAGTCCAGGGCATCTGGCATGAGCTGGGGGTTGGCAGCAGTGGTCACCTGAATGAGCAGGAGCTGGCTGTGGTCTGCCGAAGCATCGGGCTCAATGGGCTTGAGAAACAGGTGAAGGCCTGGGGCCACCCCAGTGACTTGGTATTTGTAGCAGTCATATTTAGTGCTACAGTTCACCTTTAGACAGCCGTTCTCTTCCGCACGTTGTAATCTCAGATCTTTTGATAGCTTCCAGTATTGTTGTCCAAAGCTCGGAGATACTTTTGAGCGTCTATCTTCACCCACACAGCCCATCCTCACAAATTTATGACTGTTCTCAAGGGTATTGGTTGCTTCTAAATCCTTTTCTTAGAACTCTCCGGGTACCTGGAATAAACAAACACCCTTCTCCTTCTTCTGCCCAGTCTAACACAGCATCTTTGAGCCTTTCTATACCCCAGCTGTATGCTCCATTCTTCTGGGAATACTTGGACAGGAAGTCGGCTGTGGTGATAGCATAGGTCCCACATGTTACTGTTCCTACCCTGTATCTTTGCTGGACCATGAACTGTAAGGCTCAGGCTGGGTCTTCAGCAAGTTCCTGTCCACAGTGGACACTAAGTATCTATAGAGTTAGGACCTTCAGATGCTGTCCCCTCCCACCTATCAAGGCCATGTAGGAGTCAAATGAGCTGAGTCTCTTTGTAAAGGAGCTAGACAGTTTGAATTTTGGGTAAGGCAACTGCCCTTGTTGGGTGCTTGGAACTAGAGGGACAGAGCAAGGCAACTCCAGGCCTGAAGAGTGGTGGCTTTTGTCTAGGAACTTGAAGAACTGTTCAGCAAACTGGATCAAGATGGAGATGGCAGAGTGAGTCTTGCAGAGTTTCAGCTTGGCCTGTTCGGTCACGAGCCTCCTTCGCTTCCAGAATCTTCCAGTCTGGTCAGACCAAACAGGGTCTGGTCTCATTGTCAGGTAAAATGGGAGAATTAAATGTCAGACGCCAGCAGCACTTGGTGTTGCTCCTTGACAGTGAGGGTGCTGGCCGATGGTTCTGCCAGTGTTGCAGCAGTGAGCGCAGGAGCTGGATAAGCCTGCGCACACCTGTGCACATGCGCGTGCAGCACTCGGTGGACCTCAGGTTCATCTGGAGGTGCTCGTTCCTTACTGAGCATTACTCACCTTCTCTGAACTACATGTTCAGCTGTAAAATGGAAACAGTCTGAGCACCTACCAGGGGTTTCCAAAGAATAATGCAGTATGGGGAATGTGGCAGTTCCACAGTATGTCGTCTCAGGTGTGCCCTATACGGTGATATCTCTCTGAGACAACTAAGGTTGTCTGGGATTAGTCCTCCATGTGGCTTCAGTTTTCGTTGACAACCCGAAGTCCCAAATTTTATTTTGCACAAGCCACTTTTCTTAGAGGCTACTTGGCCCAACAGTCTGTCTTATTACCACCAGGACATAGCACAGGACTGCTCTGGGGACAGGCACTGGTATGGGCAGGTGCGTTTAAGAATCTTAAGTTTTTGACTAAAGTTAGTGGACATAGGCAGAGAAACTCAGGATGAGTACTGCAGAATGGTATCAGCCCCACCAGTCAGAAATACCAGGGGTCCAGTGCGGATCAGTGGTGGAATTCTTGCCCAGCATGTGCAAGCTCTGGGCCATTCTTAGCACCACACATAAACACAAAAAGAGCAATTCTGAAAGCCTGACGATGAGACCCCCAAGTCATGCTCATTGTTGGTTCAGCTGGACACCCCCCTGAGTGAGGCCACGTGTTTCCTGTGCCTTGATATCACTGGCAACTGTTATCAAATGGGATCCTCAGAGTGTCTGAACCTCCCTCCGGAAGGGCCAGCCGCTGTCTGTACGCCCCAGGCTAGCTTATAAGGAGGACTGTGGGTCCCATGTGCTTCCCAGCAGCTGCCTCTTCACCTGACACCTCACCTGTGGCAGAGGTCACAGTCTAGAATGTGCTAGACGTTGCAGCCCCTCTCTGTTCACCTTGTTTCCTTTCCTTTCCTGCACACGGTGAGCTGCTCCCACGCTCATGGGCACTATGGATGCTGTACCAACTTCCTACCATGTCCACTCTACTCACAAACTGCCTCCATACAGGTAGACAGTGCAGGCATACAGCTGCATGCATACACACCCACATACTGCGCTCACTGTGCACATATCATCTGTCTGTGCACATTCACTGAGTACACACACATCCACCATACACGCGTTCCTACTGCGGACAGGGCCCATCCACTGTATGTGTGCATCTGCTGTGTATACACACTATAAATGCTCACCAATTGTACACATGTATGTTTACTGTATACACTCAGACCAACTGTATACATACTTTATTTGTGTGTGTACACCTGCTCTAGACATTCGCTCAGGCTCTGTATATGTATACCCACGCTAGACATGTGCCTGTCCATTGTACATAGGAGCTTACTGAAAACACATGTGCATCCTGCTGTACATGCATACCTGCTGCAGACCTGTGTGCATCTATTGTACCTGCACATCCACCATATGTAGATCTATTTAGGCTCTGTACATGTGTCACCCGGTATAGAGACATGCAGTTCATCACACCTGCACATCCATAGTATGTGGGAACCTGCTGTAGACATATGCTCATTCACTGTACATGCATATCCACTGTAGATACTTGATCAGTCTCACTGTTGACCTGTGCACATTCACTATTTATGTGTACCTACTGTGTACTCCGCATCTCCTGTATGTGCACACCTGCTGTAGACATGTGCACAGGTTCTGTATGCATGGCCACTGTAAACATGTGCACATCTACTATACTTGTACAGTTTGTACACTTGTACAAACATATCTTACTATGTGCATTCCTGCTATAGGCACATGCTCAGGCTCTGTAAATACACACCCACTGCAAAAGTTGTTCATCTACTGTATATGTGCGCCCCTGTATACACAGATCTTCTGTAAGTGCAATCAGATGTAGGCGTGTGCCGGCTGTAGACACATAGGGAATCATGATAGACATGTGTCTACCAAATATGTGAACCCACTGAGTGTATATATAAATGCCCACTCTCAGTGTGACTACTCATAGTATATATACAAATATGTGTACACACTAGCATGAGCCTACACCCATTGTACATCAGTGCACACACACTGTGTTCTAGCATAGCATTCTACACACTGAAAAAGCTGAAAAAGCAAGGATGTAGGGCAAGAGGAGGACTGAGCCCACGGGGATGGTGGGTGGCAAGAGAACCGCCAGCAAGCCCTGCCCGGGGTGCTGCATGTTGAGGAAGTGTTTGTCTGGAAGGGTTGTCAGAGTGAAGCCCAAGAAAGGGACAAGCCAGGGTGGGGAGAGGACAGATTGGTAAGTGAGTGTTGGAGAAAGTATTTCAGCACAGGAATGCTGAGAAGAGAAAGCAGACCTAGGAGCTGGAGGCAGCGAGGAGAGCTTTCCAGCAGCCATCTGGATCGTGCAGGGTATAGGGTAGTGTTCCTGGGTACAGCGAGTACCTGGGGTTCCCGAGCACAGGAAGCACTACCTCCCTCAGTCCTGGGGTTCCTTTCAGCTGAGACTTGTTGGGAAGGACCCCAGGTAGGACAGGAGAGGATGGGAAATCATTCTCGCCTTTGCATTCAGGAACTAGAGAATTCCTCACAGGCAGCTTTCCCCCTGGGAGCCTTACCATCCTGTAAACCTCCCTGGTACCGCGTAGAGCTGCGCTGCCAGGCTCTGGGCTCCACATGGGCTATTCCGCCCCTTCTTTCTGAGCTCACCTGTCAATTCCTCTTTCAGCCTGGGTTTTCCTGGTGTTTTCTTAGCATAGGAAGAAACGGTCAGATCCTTTTGTGGTCCTTTATGTGGTGAGGTGTTGGCTGGAGCTGACTCTCAGGCCTCACAGGTATGAGATGCCAATGATACACAAGAGCAGGGGCCCAGGGATCCCTGCAAGATGAGGGGGCTGGAGCTCATAGTCTGGGTGCAGTCCTACTTTTGTCTCCTGCAGAACCATGTGATCCCAGGTAAAGCTTGTGCTATGCCCAGCTCCCCGAGGGAAGGAGGCTGCGAATCATTGTGAGTATGTGTTCTCTTGCTTTAGGCCTGGATGAGAAGGCAAAATATAAAACACAGGCTGGCAAGGTGAGACATGTGTTAGAGTGCACAGATTCTGCAACCTCAAGATACTCGAGTGCTCAGGGTATCTTCCTTCCTGATGTGCAGGAGGAGAATGGCTGCCATACCACCACGACCTCGTCCCTCGTGTCCGTATGCGCTGGCCTGCGCCTGTTCTCCAGTGTCGATGATGGCAGTGGCTTTGCATTTCCCGAGCAAGTCATCTCCATGTGGGCCCAGGAAGGGATTCAGAATGGCAGGGAGATCTTGCAGGTTTGGAACTCACTGCTTGCGACTGTCCTGTTGGGTGGTTCCTAGGACACTGTGGGGCTGAACAGGGTCAGGGGAAGCATGTGTCCACAGGGGATGAACACAGCAGAGCATGTGATGTGTGCTGAGGACACCCGCACCCATGCAGCGAGGCCCCCAAAGGGAACATTTTCCCATCAATTTTTGCAATTGAAATGTAAGAAAGTTTATTTTGGAAACTTAAAAATACAGAGAAAACAGTCTGGCAAAGTCCATTTCAAGGTAAGTTTTAGTGTCATGCACACCATCCCCGATTGTTACTTATAGAAAGGAGGTCATACATGCTTCTTTGTGCTAAGAGACCTTTAGTGCCCACTGTCAGCCAGTCATGATAAGCCCACTGTGAACCAGAATGCCTCTTGGAGTAGAGGTGGGTAGGCTTTCCCACAGGTGGCCTTACTTCTGGCTCTGTAGGGGTTTTTTTTATATTGCATTTGTGTTTTAGAGTTCTGCCCTGGAGCAACCAATTCAGGCTCACAGAGGCAGGCCAGCTACCTCCAGGAAGAGTTACAACTAGGTTTATTTTTCTTACCAAATCTTGCTCTCCATTGTTTGAAAAAAAAAAAAAATCACAATTTGGGGCTGGAGAGATGGCTCAGGGATTAAGAATGCCTAATGCTTTTGCAGAGGACCTAAGTTCAGTCCCCAGCACCCACGTCCGTGGCTAGTAACTGCCTGTAATTCCATCTCCAGGAGATCTAGTGTCTCTGGTTTCTGCTGGCGCCTGTACTCATGTGTACACGCCCCCACACAGGCATACATACATACACATAATTAAAAATTCAATATATAAACGTATATTTTTTAAAATCACAGCTAGTCCTGGGAAGATGGCTCAGGTGGTAAAGTATATGCTACAAGTGCATGAGGAGCTGAGTGTTTTAATCCCAGCCCAGGTGAGGCAGAAACAGGAAGATCCTCAGGACTCGGCTCGGTGGCCTGCCAGCTTAACTATTAGGCAAACTTCAGGTCCCAAAAAAGACCCTATCTTAAAATAGCAGCAACAAACCCAAACAAACAAACAAGTCAAGGTGAATGGCATATGAGGAAGAAGACCACTGGCTGTGGTATTCCCATCTGAATGTATACCACAAGCACATGTGCACCTGCGTGCCTTGAGCCTCTTGTGAAGTTTTTCTAAGCATAGAAATATAAATGTGTTTATATATTCTGGTTATTTGTTCAGTATTGGTCTCATACTGTGTCGCTACTAATTTATGCAGCCCTTCCTTCTGATTGGACAGGTAGGGTTTTTCATTTCTTCTGTCCTCATCTCAGCGTTTATAAGGTATCAGCTTCTCTGAGCTTATGCTGACATTGCCCTGTTGTAGCTATACATTTTACCTTCTTAAAAACTCTTGTTTCTATCCTCTGAGTTCTAGGGATAGAGAGGCATGAGCCACCACCCAGCTCTGTGTGTGTGTGTGTGTGTGTGTGGTGTGTGTACATGCTGTGATGCACATGTGGAGATCAGAGGGCAACCTCAGGTGTCAGTCCTTGCCTTCTGTTCTGTTTGAGATAAGCTCTCGTTTGTCACTGCATACGGCAGGCTAACGGACTCTTGAGCTTCGAGGGCTTCTCCTGCCTTTATCTCTCATCTTACCACAAGAGTGCTGGCATTACAGATGTGAGCTGTGGCACCAAGCTCTTCCTGCGTTCTAAGCACTCAAACTCAGGTTCCCACACTTACACCGCAGACATTTTACCCACCGACTCATCTCCGCAAGCCCTCCGGGTAGTTTGATGGTTCTCTTTTACTTAGACAGAGCTGTTGCTGTGATGTATCTTTGTAACTTTTCTGACCTAGACTCTGTCTTGGGACCCTTGGAAGGAAGGGTGCACCTGAGTGGCTCCTGGCACTCTTGACATGTCTGTGGGATACACATACTGAAAACTCTGCACGCACATGCAAAAAGGAGCCGTCAGGGGCCAGAGTGGCCCCAAGGAGTTGGACATCGATTGTCAGATGGCTGTATCAGGACTTAGGTCTCTCCTCTTCTGTTTTGTGATGGTTTGGGCTGTAGGTTAAGCCTCTTCACATGGGATGTCCAGAGACTTACATAGTACTTATAACTGTTGGTTTCAGAGTGGGGGAAAGGGCCCCTTTTCCCAATTCCCTTTTTCAGGTCATGTGATGTGCTGAGGTAGGATATGCTCCTTTCTGCATCTTATGCCTCTGCCCATCTTGGGTTGTACCCACTGATGAAATAGGGTCTTGGGGACCACAGCATGATGGGGAGGCCCAGTGTTGATGGCCTACTTGAGTTATTGGGGTTGAGAAAGAGCACCTCAAGAAACAGAGACCCTTGCAGACAGGAAAGGGGCAGGTGCTGGCTATAATATCCATTGTGAGCATGGGCCCCTGAGCTGTCACAGAACAGAATACATTTGGAGAAGTCCCTCACTTCCCCTTGCCTTCTGGGGCTTACTGATTCCAGAGCCTGGACTTCAGTGTGGATGAGAAGGTGAACCTCTTGGAGCTGACCTGGGCCCTTGACAATGAACTCCTAACAGTTGATGGTGTCATCCAGCAGGCAGCCCTGGCCTGTTACCGCCAGGAACTGAGCTACCACCAGTAAGAGCCCACAAGGGAATGGGATGGATCCTGCTGACTGGGTCTCAGTCTCCCCTGGTGGCTCCCAGTCTGCCGGTTCCTGCTCTCTTGCCTTGTATCAAGTTCAGATGCACTGAGCAGAGGAGTCCAAGGGCTCCACAGCTGTTCACTCCTGCTACAGCTTGGATTATGTGTCCCCCAGAATTAAGATTACCAGCACATCCTCAAATATGGGGAGGTGGTTGTGGGGCAGTGAGGCCTAGGTCAAATCTATCAGGCTGACAAGAGGTGTCCCATCTGTCCTCCCACGGCAGAGGACAAGTAGAGCAGCTGGTGCATGAGCGGGACAAGGCGAGGCAGGACCTGGAGAAAGCTGAGAAGAGGAACCTGGACTTCGTGAGAGAGATGGACGACTGCCACTCAGCACTGGAACAGCTCACGGAAAAGAAAATCAAGTAGGTTCTGGGCCTGTAGCTATAGCTCCTGGGCTGCCATAGCAATCACCTCCCTCCAACCCCCATTCTTGGGGACCAGCCAGTAGCCAGGGCTGCTTCTTGTTGAGATGATCTTGCATTTTACTGGAGCCAGTGGAATTTGGGACAACTTTGGGGGACAGCTTTTTAGAAAGGGAGTGTCCTGCTTTTTGTGATGTGGATACAGTGACCTCTGATGCCCCCTATGTGCTGTGGCCATGGGGAACATTCTAGCTCTGTCCATGAATTTATCAATGTTTGTCTCAACTGGAGTTTCCTGTATTGCAAGATGGTAAGTGAGTTGGAAGGAAGAATATCTGGATTGATCCATATGGGTCAGTGAGAGAAGTGGCTCAGTAGGCCCTAAAGAAAAACACAAAGTTACCTCTTGAGTTTATTAACCAGACATTGGAGGAAACCCCTGGCATGAAGATTTCCAGGGCTACATCATGGAAGGAGGACTCCCAGCTTCACTGGGAGCCCTAGGCTTCCTGGCCAGACTTAGCTACATGGTCATCTGCCTGATGCTTTTACACACACAGATCTGTGTTCTGATGTGGGCCAGAGAGTGTTGGTTGTCTTTCCCTCTTCTCCACCTTGGGTTGGGCACTCAGCTAGGAGAGGCCTGCCAAAGGCCAGAGTCCCAGTCCTGCCGTGCTCAAACCATTCAGCTCTGTGGACTGGGTGGTACCAGGCCAGCATCGGTGTGCTTAGCATTGAGTGCAGTACTTGTCTCAGTATGGCCTGCACTGCATGAAGGGAGGCAGTTCATGCAGCATGGGTGTCCCCTTGCTGAGGAGTCTATGCATTCTGCTAACTGTTGGGTTAGACCAAAGCCCATGACTTCCCTCACCGCAGGTGTCCTGGCTTTTGCTAGGCAGCCCAAAGGTTAAGGAAGGAGACGATGAGGTCTCCGGCTGTTGTAGTCCTGTATGTGTTGATGCTGCCTCACCTAACCCCCAACCCTCATCTTAATCCCATTTTTCAGCCAGAGAAATGGAGAGTCAGACAAGCTCATAACTTGCTCACCATTACTAATGGGTGTATGGAGTTGAAACCCAAGTCTTCTCTGTCCAGGTCTAACACCATTCTGCTCTCCCTTCTCTCTGGGTCTCATGCAAGTGCTTAGTGCAAGAGCTATATCCCCAGCCCTTTTTATTTCATTTTAAGACAGTCTTACTAAGCTCCCCAGTCTGATCTCCCACTTGCAATCTCCCTGTCTCAGTCTCCTGAGTAGCTGTGGTTATAACTGGTAGCGTAGTTCCACTGTGCTTGACTGTTCTTAACACTGTTTCAGAGATAGGAGGTGTAAGAACCTTAGGTTGGAGAAGCACTAAGGTGTGAAGAGCCTGCTCACTTTGTCAGGCAGAGGGTATTATCTCAGAGTCAGCTGTGGCCTTTGGTCCACTGTGGAGCCCCATATACCCCATTCTCCATGACCTGTACACGTGAGTTCTCATAGGTCCACTATATAGAAGGGAGTCTCTGCCTCCCTCCTGCAGCCAATGCTGCCCCATACTGGCCAGCTCTGGTAGGATAGGGCTTGTGTCTGCCTCCACACGTCTCCTCTCAAAGGTCTGGGGAAAGCCGGATACCATAGACTCTGTATATGAGGAGGGTTGTGTATGAGTTACTATGGAGATGAGCATGTGAGCCTTAACTACAGCTGCTGCGTTTTGAGTGTGCGAGTGCCAAGTACATGTGGCTGCATGAGTGTGGATATACAGGTGTGTAAGATGGTTGGCTTTGTGTAGCTCTGAGAAGAGGCATGTGGATGTCTGGGTCTGAGTATACAAGTGAGGATGGCTACATGCTCATTTCATCACCAGTGTCTTGATAGGACAATGGTAGTTCTCAAAGAAGCTCGAAGTGAGGCATCCACTTTTACGTGTTTCTCATCAAACCTGAGCTGTGGCCCATCATAGGAGGATGTGTATAAGGCTGAAAGGCCCAAGTATGGCAGACCCACTAAGCAGTGGAGTCAGGGTACTTGACCTTGCTGGTCCAGGTCACCTTCCCTTGGCATAGACCACTTTGGTTTATCGGAGAAGGGCATTTCTATAGGAAATGACTTGGTATGTTTCTGCTCTTGTGAGCAGTTGGTGGCTGTTGGTTTCCTAGGACTCCAAACGCTTCCACAGTGCTCTGACCCAGGTGAACGCTCATCTTCACGGTGCTGTCATCTGTTCCTCCAAGACCCTCTCCTTACTTCCCTGTCTTCTCAGAACTGCTCATGAAGTCTCTGTTTTCACAGAGTAACTCTGTTGTTGAAAGAGGAGTAAAGAGGGCTTTGGGTGTGGCTCAAAGCTCGAGTGCTTAATTAGAAACTAAATGGGCAGATGACTAAGACAGGGCAGTAGTACAGTCACTAGAGGGTCATTTTCTCTCCTGTGATGTACCCAAAGGTTGATACCAGCTATGACACTTTTATTTTACTCAAAAGTGCTAGATCCAGAATGGGTTCAGGGTTGCTCCTAGCTGTTCCTTGTTTGTGACACTGGGACCTCTATGATGCCTCTCCAGGATCTCTTCATGCTCTGGGTGTTGGGGGGCAATCTTACCTCTAAAGACCATTCTCTCAGAGTCATACACCAGCCACTTTTCTAGTCCTGAGTTAGTGATGCTCACAGATGATTCTCCTGTTTAAACATTGTGTTCCAAAGCTGAAAGCAAGTTGAATTTGAATCCTAGTTTGAGTCATACATAAACTGATCTACCTGGTCAGCATGTATAGGGCTTGGTTCTCTCCTAGCTATATAGGGAAGACTTTGTGTGTGTGTTTTGGCAGGGGGTCAGATGAGCATAAACTCTGTGTGTTTGTATACAGGAGTGAATGTGGGGAGTGGGATGCATGTACCTGCAGATGTGCTTACATGTGGAGACCAGAGGTCAGCCATAGACTAGCCGTCTTGTTTGATGAGACATGGTTTTTCACGGACTCAGAACTGGCTGATTAGGTTAGGCTGGTCCCAGCCAGTCCTAGGGATACTCCTATCTTTGGTTTCCTAGAATTGGGATTTCATGTACTCACTACCATGCCTGAATTTTTGCGTGGGTTCTGGGGGACTGAGGTCCTCATGCTTGCACAGCAAGCACTTAACTGATAGAGCTGTCTCCTTAGCCCCAGAGGATCATAAACTTTGAAGCAGTGTTTCTGTGGGTGAATCTGCTTGAGGGATGCATGGAGATGCTCAGTGAAGCCCATGGCTATGGACGGGCTTATCACATAGTAGGGAATTAGCAATAGGTCCCTGTAAATAACTTTCATGGTTAGGTTAGATTTTTAGTACTATAGATGAATGAGGGATAACTATTTGTTGTATAAAGCTTAGAAAACACAAGGTAAGAACAGAAATCTCACTTTTTAGAGAGTATCTTTGCTTCTTTTTCATATGCATATCATTACTTACAAGATGACATTGCAGAGGGCTGAGTAGATGGCTCAGCCAGTATAGTGCTTGCTAAACAAGTATGAAGACCTGCGTTCAGGTCCTCAGTACCCATTTAAAAAAAGATAGTTACAGTGATACACAGCTGTAACCCCAGCTCTGGGAGCAGATGGGGAGATGGAGATGTGAATTCCTGGAGCTTGCTGGCCATAGCCAACCTAGCAGAATCATAAGCTCCAGGCTCAGTGAGAGACCTTGTCTTCAAAAATAGTGTGGAGAAGCAACTGAAGAAACACTTACGGGCTTCTTGCCTCCGAGGGCATGCACACATTTATGTGCACGCACACATGCAAGAGCACACACGAGCATCTCCTTTCCATTTCTCTCCCCCCCTTTCCTCCCTCCTCTCTCCTCCCCTTCACTTTCACACACTTTTCTGATGTCCACAGAGATCCCATTGTGAGTGCGCATCCTTTATGCACTTTCTGTGGGTTGTGCATTTCTAAGGTTTTTAAAATGGGGTAGTGGGACCAAATATGATAAAATACATTGTAGAAATATCTCTCTTCTTTTTTTTTTCAGAGCTGAGGACTGAATCCAGGGCCTTATGTTTACTAGGCAAGAGATCTACCACTGAGATAAATCTCCAACCCTTAAAATACCTTTAAAAAACAAAGATTCCCCAAGTTGTTCTTTGAACATAAATCAGATTTGTTGTATCTTTCTCCCAAGTCACAGCTGCCTTTTCTCCATCTTCTTCCCTTTTGGACATTGTTTCTGGAAAATTCTGAGCTGAGATAAAAGTCCAGACTCTGTCAGCTGGAGGATGAACCTACACCTTCTCTTAAGTTTAATCACTGACCCTGCTGAGGCTCCCTGCTGAAGGCGGAGCCTTGCTCACTTGCCGTCTAGATAGACTTGAAAAAGCCTTGTAGCTGCCCCCAGAGTGAAAAGACCGAGGCTTGACCCCGCTTTCCCCACTCTTGGCGGTACTTGCAGAAGCCAGAGCAGAACCTGAGGTAGAAGTATCCAGGCCTCTTCCTCTGACCACTGGGAATTCACTGTCCACAGGTTTTGTGCAGCCTGGTTCCTAGAGCAGGGCTGGCTTTGATGTGCATCTGATATCAAAGGCCTGTCATAGGGCTACTGTGGCTCAAGGCTGCCTGGTATGATATGATACAAGTGCGTGCGGAGGTGGAGAGGGAGAGGACATCCAGGGTACCTGCCCAGACATCTCTGCTCACTTGCTCACCCCAGGGCTCCAAGGACAGCTTTGAGTATTTGCCATGAGCCCGCCACCACCCCAGCCCCCCTGATCTGGCTGTCATCTTCTCTGGCCCATGGGAGAGGAATACACATCAACGTGTCTGTCTCCAGCATAAGCAGTTCATCTGCTGAGCAGATTGTCAGGGTCCAGCAGACAGGGAATTCCAAGGACAGGTGTCCAGAGAGGCAAAGGGGCACTTGCAAATGGGACTGTGTATTGTGTGCTGTGTTGTAGGCACCTAGAGCAAGAGTACAGGGGAAGGTTGAGCCTCCTGCGCTCCGAGGTAGAGATGGAGCGGGAGCTGTTCTGGGAGCAAGCCCGAAGGCAGAGATCTGCGCTGGAGCAGGATGTGGGTCGCCTCCAGGCTGAGGAGACCAGTCTCCGAGAGAAACTGACGTTGGCCCTGAAGGTAGGTGGAATGCATCCTTGTTGTAAACTGTGAAGGCACGCGTTGGCAGAACAGGGTGATGTCATGCTCTCAGGCAAAGGAGGAGATCTTGGCTTTGCTCCAACCTCCTCCGTTCTGAGTCATATGAACTTGAAATCAGAGGAGTCAGCTGCCACAACCAGCGTGGCTGCACCCCTGGAGTCTGGGACCACTTTAGACACTGCCTGCCATGGCCTGGGCTCACAGGGTGGAGCAGACACAGCTTTTAGGGTTTTGGTGAATGCCCATGCCTTGTACCTACCCTGCCTTTGGCTCCCAGAATGTACCTGAGCTGTGTGGACAGCCAAGCTACAGAAGCATTTACCTGTGAGCCTTCTTTCTGTTCTGCTCCCAGCTTCTCCTTTCCTAATGTCTAATGGCCTCCGCAGTCTCCTTCCCTCCCTCCCTGCTTCCTGAGCTCCTGCTCATAGTGGTAGCAGTATCTGGACATAAATCGCCCACTAGTGTGATGGCACTCTCTTGACTCTTCTCATCACAGTCCTTGTCTTCAGACACCCACTCCTGTGCTGAACCTCTGAGCCATATTGATGCAACTTCAAACCCATTATTTTAAAAGCAGCTCAAAAATGATGTATTACCAGCCCTTGTGAACTTTGTGAACATGGGAGTGGGGACAAGAAAAAAGGGAGAGCCCCCACCATACAAAGGAATGACATGGGGACTTGTCAGTGTCTCTTTCCATGTTCTGAACCCAGTTCACACCCACCTGTCTCCTAGGAAAACAGTCGATTACAGAAGGAGATCATAGAAGTGGTGGAAAAGCTTTCGGATTCAGAGAAGCTGACCCTGCGCCTGCAGAATGACCTCCAGTTTGTGCTGAAGGACAAGGCAAGCCTTTTTGCAATTCCGGGTTTTCAGAGCAGGGCCTGTGGGCTGTGAGTCAGAGTCAGGGCACTCTGCCTGTCTTCCAAGGAATCCTGATGTGCTGATTTTTTTCCCACTTTCAGCTGGAGCCTCAGAGCATGGAGCTTCTGGTTCAAGAAGAGCGGTTCACAGCCATCTTGAAAGAATATGAGCTCAAGTGCAGGGTGCGTGCCTTTCTCTGAGTCTGCTTAGCCATCTTGACCATCCCTGAGTCCTGCTCCTACAGCCTGCTGTGTAGCAGTGACAGGAAGGAAGGACCTGCTACACAGGGCCAACACTATGGGTTTTCATAGACTCCCTGGTTCAGACCCTGGTGGCCATTGAAGCCTGTCTTCCCCTCCTTGGTCTTCAAGTGCTGAATGACTCACTTGTGATTGTGGGAGCATCTTTTCCAGCAAGAGTTTCTTATTCAGGCTGTGCTCAGCCTGCATGAGCGTTGTTTAATTGTGCAGCAGATATTCCAGCGACTAGTCAAATCCCAGGATGGAAGGTATTTGGTAGCTGGATTTACAGGATGAATCTTCTTGAGGAAGTTTCAGTATAGGATGAACAGAAAGAGAAAAGCAGAGTTGACATGGGTCCATTACTAATGATACTGAAAAGACCTTTTATTTATAAAATGATTCATCGCAAATCCTTATTAGTCAGCTCTTGGTTAGGCTTAATTTATATGAAACTTAGCAGAAACGTTATTTACAAAGAAAGGCATATGTATGGTTAAAGTTGGGCACCATAAAAACTCTTGCCCTTGAGGCTGGATGTAAGGTAGTATGCAGCTGCTGTCTCAGTGAACGCAGGAGCCGATACAGGATGACTGCTTGTACCCAGGAGCTAAAGGTCAGCCTTCAGCCAAGCACATGCTATAATCCCAGCACTTGGGAGGTGGAAGGAGGATTAGGAGTTCGGGGTCATCCATCTTGATTAGATAGCCAATTGGAAGCCAACTTGGGCTACCTGAGACCTTGTCTTCAAAAACAGTCCCCCCTAAAAAGCCCACAACAAAACAAAGGGCAGCCTGGCAATGTTGCAAGACCTATCTCAAAAACAAACAACAAAAATATAAGAGCCCACAGCTCTGCTTACTCTTTTTTTATTATAGGCTTCGAGAAGAATAAAAATAACTTCTGTCTGATATTAGAGAATGTGAAACATGTCATGACTATCAGTTTAATAGAATTTTGCATAGTCTTGTAAATAACACTGGTGATTCTAGACAAAACTCTTCATAGACAACATTGCCAAGTGACCAAGGATAAGTAAAATGGGCATTCAGGCACTTAAAATTTTACATGAGTTTGTAGCTCATTAGTAGACCCCCATACATCACATGCACAAGTTCTGGGTCTGGTCTCCAAAGCCAAAATAAAACAACTTACTCAATAATAAACCCCACTGAGAAGATAGAAAATTTAAAGAGGCCAACAGAATTTACTATTCAATCATTTTTCTCCTGTTTTTATTACAATAATAAAGACCTGACAGACATGATCATTTGTAGCTATCTAAAGACATTACTGAAGGATGGGGACGAAGCAGATAGCTGGTTTTAGTTACATCTGATTCTTTACGTTGACTGTAAGGGTTTGCTCTGAGTCAACTGGTACTGAAAATCTGTAGCTATTTCTGGGGATTCCACTATAGGCATTGTTTTTACACCAAGAGCAATACAATAATTTTACATGCTATGAAAATTGATCCCACATTGTAGAAGTTTATAAAGAATCAAACAGAAAACAAACTCAGAAGTTGAACTTCTATTGTTTATGTGTATCCTTGGTGCCTTGTCCTGTGATCCATTTTGGGCTTCCTCCTGGTGAAGTACCCTAAAAGTAGATGCGTGTTCTTGGAAGACATACAGCCTTGCTTTTGAGGCCTTCAGGTTGGAGAAATCACAGAACGGGAGATATGAGCCTACAGCCAGGACTGACTGTTTTTATACTTCCCAAGATTCTGCAGGGCCCCAAACCTCCCCACAAAGTGTGCTAGAAGCTTCTTTTCCTGTCTTTTTAACAGACATATTTCATTAATGGGCAAATAAGGTGATGCTTACCATAAATGCAGACTCTTCATCCCTACCGAAGGGTATCTCTCCCAGGCCAGTTTCCTTTTCCCCAGCAGCCTGTACCCTATCAGGCTTCTGCTTCCCAGATATCATCCTTCCTTTCTACCAAGTGCATCACTCCTCTAATGGCATTTAATCTACAACAAATGGCCTATCAGCTATAGCTATAGAACTCCATGCTGGTTCCACAGCAGCTGAGAGGAAAGCGCAAACACATAGCCCCAGACGTGTCCCAAGATCTTGATCCCATTGCATGTGCTTAACACTCTGGTGTTAAGTAGCATATTTTCCTCACAGCCTCAACTTTACTGTTTTTCCTTGAGCTCCTTCCATATGTAACTGATGTAAACATGAAAAAGTCCAAAAATGATCTCCCCAGTTCTGCTAGGACCTTTAGGTTTCTAGAGTTAAATCCAGGTTTAGTGTCGTAGGCTGGAAGTAAGAATCCACACTTGCCAACCATTCCCTATGCTTAGCCTGTAGTGGACACTCACAGCAAATGGGGCTGGTCTTGGGTTTGACCTCCTAAGGCTAAGTGGCCACAGCAGCTGGAGGAGGTATCTGGCTCTGTCTACACAGGACCTCCAGGACCAAAATGATGAGTTGCAAGCAGAACTGGAAGGCCTACGGGTGCGGCTGCCCAGCAGTCGACAGAGCCCCTCAGGGACCCCAGGCACCCATAGAAGGCAGCTCCCTGGATGTGGCCCAGCAGGTAGGCTCAGTCCTGAGGGTAAGTTGAGAGTGTAGCTTCTGGACATTAATTTGGAACCCCAGAGGTTAGAGATGAAAGGAGAGTGGGCGGTTTTGTTATGTTTGTAGAAATCACAAAAGTTGTAATTATCTGACCCCGAAAGGAGACGCATTTGCCCTAAGGGCATGTTTCTCCTGTGGATCCTTTCAGATCACAGGTGACCTTGTGATAGTGTTGGACATAAAAGGCCACTGGCATGAAAGATCATATAGCAAGGTAGCTAATAATGAGCATGGGGTATTCCCAACTGAGGGAGTCCTGGTTGCTGTGTTCTGTGGACCATGTTGGAGGCTCTCCTGCTCTTGGGCAGTGGGATCGAGACAAGGGCCTATGTTGAAATGTTTTTTCTAGAGATCCAGGTGGAGGGGTGCTATAGAGGTGTCACAGTCCTTGTGGAGGACAGGATGTACGTGGCTGGCCTCTACCCTCCCACTAGTTGTGCAGTCACTCCAGATCTGCTGCCTTCAGCCGCAGCTCGTGACACTCATGACCTGCCCCATCTCTCTGCTCTCCGTGGGATCCAGCAGCCCTGACTACCCCTGCCCCAGTTACGTTGTGGCAATCCAAGCCCCTCAGCATTGTTGTCCAATCTCTGAGAGCTCAGTTGTCTCCGTGTACCATACAGCTATTCATGTTGAAAAGCAGAAAAAAAATACCTCAAAGAGATACTCTTGAGCCCCCCCAAGAGGAATGTAGTAGAGACTTTACCTAGGTGGGGCACAGATGGCTGCTGGGATCCCTGGGGAGTCTTGGGAAGAAATAGAAAGTGGCTTTGGCACACTCTTCTAAGGGTAGGGT
Source organism: Cricetomys ansorgei (assembly GCA_026225945.1). Classification (NCBI taxonomy): domain Eukaryota; kingdom Metazoa; phylum Chordata; class Mammalia; order Rodentia; family Nesomyidae; genus Cricetomys; species Cricetomys ansorgei. The sequence goes on along the minus strand of JAMJFZ010003377.1, from coordinate 46,541 downwards.
AGGGGAAGAGGGCATGGGGTGTGGCCGCCTGAGTGTTCTGTTCAGCCAGGATCCCAGCCTCACCAGAGGGTAGAGCAGGATGGTTGTTCCTCTGGTGTCTCAGGAGCTTGAGTTGCACAGGACACGTAGGCTCGTCAGGAGTTCGAGGATTAGGCCATTGTGGAGCTGCTCATGTTTCCCTCTTCACCTATCAGAGCCTTCACACCGCCAGGATTTCCAGGGCTGGACTTAGGTAAATGGACCATGTCAATGTATGATGTAAAAACAGATGACACTGAAGTACCAAGAGAACACAAGACAGAGGCTGATACGTGAGCCCATGCGTACATTTGAACATATTTAAGAGTGTGAAGACTAGGGCGTGAAGTTCTACATAGTAGGGAGGTTGTGGAGCTGTTGTAATCCTTCCATGCCTTCCCATTTCTCTGTTCTCCTGGCATCGTCCAGAGCCAGGTTTCAAATGCAGTGAGTACACCATCTGACAAGGAGCTTCCAGAGAGTTAAAGGGTCTGACAAGTGCTATAGTAAAGATTTGAGCTTTGCTGGGGAGATGGTTTAGAGGTTAAGGGCACTATTGCTCTTGCAGAAGACCTGGGTTCAGTTCCTAGCAACCACATGGGTAGCCCTCAACTATCTGTAACTCCAGTTTTAGAACATTTGAGAGTGAATCAATCTCTGGCCTCTGTCAGCACTGCGCATACATGGTACACAGACACACACGTGAGACACAGATACTCGAAAAATATAGATAAATATTTTTTTATAAAAAAAAGACTTGAGCCTCTGAGTTCTTTCTAGTGTCAACTTGCAGGATATAGTGTGGCCCTTCCTGCCTTCCACAGAGTCCTCAACCATGGTGCATCTGGAGGGGAGAGTGACCCTTGTTACTAGCCCCACACTCTTTATACAGTGCAAGTGGAGAGCAGAGTGGCCGCCTTGCCAGACCTAAACTCACCCATGTTACAGGTGGAAAGCTGCTTTGTCACCTGGTGCTGGGGGCCAGAAGCCAGCTGGAGGTCAGGTGAAAGGGTCAAGAAGGCACTGGAGGCATCCTTGGCACAATGTCATGGAGTGTCCTCCTCTTCGCAGGCCATCTGTTCGTGGGTGACTCTACTCCGGTGAGTTTGGAGACAGAAATAATGGTGGAGCAGATGAAAGAACATTACCAAGACCTCAGGATGCAGCTGGAGACCAAGGTCAGGGGATTTGGGACTTCGGGCTGCAAGGTCCTGTGTCCAGCTTCTCAGACTGCTTAGCAGGGCAGGGCATTCTGTTCTACTCTTGTATCCTTGTGTTCCCTGGTGGCTATGCTGGAAGCTTCTGACATGGCCTTGCCTGTATATCTGGATTATTCCCCTTCCACTAGAGCTCCCATGATGTGGAGTGGTACCCACTGGTCTTGTGAAGGCTCCTTAGTTGTCACACCCTCTGGACTCATGGTACCTGGCAGGTACTTGGCCAAGCTTGGCCCCAAGCCTCCTGAGCCCACCTGCTGAACCTATTTCAGGGGTTCTGCTGAGACAGGCACACTGCTCACCTTCATAACATCACTATCCTGCCATCCGCTTTTCCAGACGTTGGGACCTGGTCAGGTCTGAGCCATCGACTCTTTGAGCACCCTGCTGGACATCTTCTTACTCATGTGTCACGCTGCTAGCCGAGTTGTTGCTAGGGCTTCCTAATTAGCACTGCTCATCTTTCTTTAGGTAAATTACTATGAGAAGGAGATTGAGGTCATGAAGAAGAACTTTGAGAAGGATAAAAAGGAGATGGAGCAGGCGTTCCAGCTTGAAGTCAGCCTGCTGGAGGGCCAGAAGGCAGATCTAGAGGCCCTGTATGCCAAGTCACAGGAGGTCATCCTGGGCCTAAAGGAGCAGCTGAAGGATGCAACACGAAGTCCTGAGCCTGCACCGGCTGGTCTGGCCCACTGCTGTGCACAGGCACTGTGCACTCTGGCCCAGCGGCTAGAAGTGGAGATGCACCTGCGACACCAGGACCAGCTGCAGCAGATAAGGTTTGGGACGGGTTTCTTGTTCAGGGCTGCTCACCAGGAGACAACACTGATTGTAGGCTCATGTAAACTGTTCAGGATCAAGTGCCTGGGAACAGGCAAGGTCCCTTCAGGCGAGGGAACAGAGAACACATTTCTATGTCAGGATTTTACTTTCAGTCCACCTTGGGCAGAGGAGCAGTTTGCTGTGTGGTGTTTGGACTTTGTTCTTTTCCTCTTTCCTCTTGCTGGTCTGGTAGCAAGATAATGTATTCCCCATCACTAAATATTAAGGACATTAGAAAGTAGGTCTATTAGGGTTTTCTAAAGGAACAGAACTGATAAAAGAAGAAAGTACACAGAGAGAGACAGTCAGTCACACATAAGAAAGGATTTATTAGAGTGGCTTCCAGGCTGTGGTTTGGCTGGTCCAACAATGGCTTTCTCTCAAAGGAAAGGCTAAGAAGCCAGTCCTTGTTCCGTTCATGAGACTGGATGTCTCAGTTGGTCTATGGTGGAATCCTGAAGAAGTAGGTTCTAATACAAGCGAAGGAATGCCTCAGCAGCACGGTAGATGAATTTGCCATGAGTGTGAGGGCAGGTCAGCAACAAGCAAAAGCTTGCTTCTTTCATGTCCTTTTATGTGGGCTGCCACCAGAAGCTGAAGCCCAGGAGCTGGAGAGATGGCTCAGTGGTGAAGGGCACTGACTGCTCTTCCAGAGGTCCTGAGTTCAATTCCCAGCAACACATGGTGACTCACAACCATCTATAATGGGATCTGATGCCCTCTTCTGGCATGCAGGTGTACATGTAGATAGAGCACTCATATAAATAAGATAAATATTTAAAATAAAAAAAAAAGCGTGGCCTAGATTTAGGGTAGGCCTTCTCATTTCAAATAATCCAGTCAAGAAAGTCCCTCACAGATGTGCCAGGTTGCTTGGGTTTTAGTTGATTCCAAAAGTAGCAAAGTTGACAACCAATATTATTCTTCACAACAGTAGAGGAAGAAAAATCCAGAAGCCCCTCTAAATGGAAAGACAGTGAGAAAAGTCTTGGAAAACTAAAGTATTTGTACCAAGGATGGAATAGGTCATTTGGGAAACCTGAATGTGGTGGGTTCCGTTGTTTCAGTTACCCGAGATATGTCACCTGCCTTCTGCTTCTTGAGACCAACTTGGTAGAGTCAGTACTTGGTTATTCGGGGCACATAACCAGTGGAGGGTATCAGCCCCACAAAAATGGTCCTTCCTGGTTCCTAGCCTGGCTGCCCTCAAGTTAGAAGCACAGATCCAACCCCTGGCCCAACCTGAGCAGATGGTTCAGTTGGGTGTTGTCTTAACAGTGAAGGTGTGCAGTCCTGTCACCATGGTGACGATAGTAGCTGAAGAGGTTGTCATGGTGTGTCCGTTCCTATTGAAATGGGGACTTTCCAGCCAGAAAACACGGGATGTGAAGGTGGAGAGAGTCAGAGCTCCCTCTCCCTCCCCTAGGGGTGATAGCAGCAGACTCGCTCACACTGGGAACCTGAGGAACCTGACCGTTGCAGTCTTGAAAGACAGAAAAGCAGCATGCTCTCCCCAAACTTTAAGCTATTTCCTCAACATGAGGATTGCTTTAAGGGACCGGTACAAAGCTCCTTTTGGGCCCTATATGGTGCCTGAAGTCTAGGTCATGGGTGCTCTCTCTCTTGTATCATGCAGGATGTGCCAGGCTCCTCCTTCCTGGGGAGCTGCTCTCCTGAGCACCCGTTAGCTTCTCTGAGGAGGTGGAGCCACACCTAGTCCAACTGTACTTATGCTCCGTCATGGCCAGAATGCACAGCATGCCTCACCAAGCTGGGGTGTCTGTCTAGCCCTCAGCTCACTCCCACATTCTCCACTTTCCCCAGGCTGATGTGGCCCCAGGCCAAACTGCTTATAGGATTTTCAAGGGAAGTTTGGAGAATGGGTCATGTTTACCTGTCTCACTAACACCTGGGACCAGTACTGCACCAGTGCTGCCCAGTAGCCCTCAGTGCAAGGCCTCCAGCCACACTTGACTGAGCACTTGGCAGTGTGGCCAAGGACAGAAATTTTAATTCTACCTAATAGAAAGCCTCCTTACCTTTAAGCTATTAGACATGGCGGGTGATTCTGTGCTACCTTCTGTATGCAGTCCTGTGGACTTTACAAAGAACTCCAGGGAAGAAACAGGACATCCTGACCCAAAGTAGGCTACAGAAAGAGGGGGGCGGGGTTAATTAGGCACTTAGAGCAGCAGTTCAGGTGGCTTTTTCTTCCATGAGTGGAAGGGCCTGGGATTCAGCTGGCAGAACCCAAAGTGTATGGCTATGTTTCTGCAGGAGAGAGGCAGAAGAAGAGCTGAACCAGAAGCTGTCCTGGCTGGAAGCCCAGCATGCTGCCTGCTGTGAGAGTCTGTCCCTGCAGCATCAGTGTGAGAAGGACCAGCTGCTGCAGACACACCTGCAGCGAGTAAAGGACCTGGCTGCTCAGCTTGACCTGGAGAAGGGGTGGCGGGAGGAGAGGGAACAGGAGGTCCTGGCACACTGTCGGAGGCAGCAGCTGAAGCTGCAGGCTGTGATGAGTGAAGAGCAGGCGCGGATCTGCAGGTCGTTCACCCTAGAAAAGGAGAAGCTGGAACAGACCTACAGAGAGCAGGTGAAGGGACTTGCCCAGGAGGCAGACACGCTGCGTGCACTCCTGAAGAATGGAACTGTGGTGGTGAGTGACCAGCAGGAGAGGTCACCAAGCTCCACGTCCTTGGGTCCAGACAGCAGGCAGCAGCCACCAGCCCAGCAATCTGTCAGTCCTGAGGGAAGGACTGGGGCACCAGCAGAAGACTGGCTTCACCAAGGGAGAGCTGAGCGTAGGAATCTTCCGGACCAGCCTTGTAGTATAGATGCCGTATCCAGCCCAACCCCTACCCTAATGTGCAGAAGTTCCCCGGAGAGCCTGGGTGTCAGAGACTACCATCCAGGTCCACTCAGTGCTGAGGAGGGAACTGTCCCAGTGGAGCCAGAGCCTCCTGCCACCACCCTAACAGGCCAGGGCCAGAAGCTGCTCTTGTCTCCTCAGCCCCAGATGTTGGAGCCATGGTTGAGCCCAACTGCGCTGGACAGGAAGCCAGCTCCTGTTGGGGTTCAGGGACAGGCTTCAGAGGGGCTGACTGGGGTTGGTGAGGGTGTCCAAGAGACTTGGCTCCAGCTCAGTGGAGAAGCTGCCAGGATGAGGCCTTCGTTGCCCTGCTCTGACCCGCAAGAGGCCAAGTTCAAGCACCTTGCCACTGTTGGGGAGGCAGAAGCCAAAGTGATGTCAGAGAGCGAGATGAATGAAGTGAAGACCAAGCTTCTGCAGCTGGAAGATGTTGTCCGGGCTCTTGAAAAAGAAGCAGATTCCAGAGATAATTACAGGTTTGCACGCTCCTAGTCCTAAGATGCATATGAAACCCTCACACTTATCCCTAGTGACCACTGCACAGTCTTCCCCAACTGCTATCTCTTGACCGCCAGCGTGGCTATATAACCCATTGCTTCTGTAGGAATCACAAGCCTGCTTTTGGCTCCTGGCTCCCCTGGTCAGCAAGTGAGCCAAGAGAGGAAGGGTAGGCCTTTCTTAGGCGACTCAGCTGGCTCTGGTGTCCTCACCTCTCACCTCATGAGGATTGTGTTGTAGAGGCTTCATGTGAGGTGTGGGTCATCTGTGAACCCTGTCCTCTCTGAGTTTTAAGAGAAATGTTTGGGGCTCCGGCATGCCTCTTTGCCAGTCTCTGTGATGAACTGTGAATCAACAGGTTGCTATGCTCGTTAGTGGGCAGCAACCAATGAGGCCTTCTACGGAATGGGCCTCAGGCTACAGTGCTCTGAGCTGGCCTGAGCACTGTCAGAGGTTTGGGGAACTCATTGCTACCAGGTGAAGATACTGCTGTGGCCAGTGTCTTTGGAATACCTTTCTTGGGTATTTGGCCAGATGGTCAGGTTCAGAGGTGGGTGCCTATTATGTCACAGATGCCAGGAACCTGGGAGGCATGCCCAAGCTCCAGGCCATGGCTTCCAGAGCCTTCTCCTGGCCTCTCCTTTGGCAGTGGAGGAGAGGTTTACAGGCACATGATGGTGGCTGGGTTGTGCTTTACTTCCACCAGCCCTCATTCAACACTCTGAGGAGGTATGTGCTCCTAGAGAGACAGACTGCAGGTGACACACAGTAGGCATAGGGTGTGTCCCGGGATTGTACATGGTCACATATGAAAGATAAGGCAGTTTCCACTAAAAAGTCAACTCCTGATCCCTGGGAGGATAGTGTGCAGTTGCTTCCATTCTGGGGGAACATGTGGGGTTTAGATACGGCACCGTGACATAGCAATGTATTAAGCAAGTGTGAGGCACTGTGTGTTATCCCCAGCACCAAAAAGAAAAAGTAGAATTTCAGACATGCAAATGCCAGTATATAAACTGCTTAAGGACACAGACACGGTTTCCTTTCATCAGGATCCACCATCTTCCAATAACTCACCAGAATAAAAACCCAGTGGGAAGAGGAGAGGCACTGATGTATGTTCGCTAGGCCTTTAATGGAGTTGTTCCTTTGGCTACGAGAAGGGCAATATTGTAGACATTGAAGGTACTGATGAAAATACTCCATAAATGTTAGCATGGCCCAGTGCAAGAGTTTGCTGTGTTACCCAGCATGCTGCTGGCACTGCTGTAAACAAAGCAAGTTAAGGGTGAGCGTCTCATCAAGAGCATTACTGTGCACTTTGAGCATATTAGTCACCCTGTAAAACCTGAGAGAGCTTGCTGAGATGAGTGAAGGAAAATGGTTAGAAAAAGAAGGAAGCCAAAGGGAAAGGAACCTGGGTTCAGCTGCAGTTGCTGCCTGCTCCACCCAAGAAGCTCCGCTTTGTGGAAATGACAAGAGCCTAAACTACTGGAGCCCAGCCCCTGTGAATTCGTGGTGGGGGAGGGGAAGATGTGATGGTGGCCCCATCATGTTGTTCTTTAGTCCCATCAGCCCTCATTCAGCAAATGGCTTCTATAGAGACAGGTTGTAGGCTACTCTGGGGGGCCTGGGCTGGTGGCGCACAGTAGGCCACTGAGCCATCTCTCCAGCCCCATGTGTCACTTTTATTATCTGCCATTCTCCTATGCAGAACCACAGGGAGAGAGATGTAAAGGAAATATTAATATCTGCGATGGTTTCAATAAAGAGCAAGGCCAGCTCTCAGAAATGCAATACCTGGGCGGCTTAGGCAGAGGTCTTGCCTCCCATGGCTTCTCTCTGCTTCTCCCTGTTTCTCTCAAGGTTCTTGATTCATTCAAAACTCCCTCCCACACCTCCCCCCCTTTACAGGCTTTAATTACACAATAGAACCTAACACCCCTCAGGGTTTGCTAGTGGACAAAGTTGTCCAAGCTGAGGAAAACCAGAGTTTTCTTTGGTTTTCCAGCTGCATAACCTGTAAGGACTATAAGGATCCTTCATCTGCGTTAGCATAAACAAATGGCCTATTTATGTGGAGATCTAGAGGGGCTACATCCATTGCTTTAGTACCAAGGTGTGAACAGGTGCAGGAAGAAAGTATTTTACAGAGTGAAACAAGCTGAAAGATATCAGGAAGCGCCCTTCCCCCAGGCAGCACAGCAAGCCGTCCACAGGAGCATCATTCCATAAAGACAGGGTATATAACTATAAAATATCTAATTCAAATATCCCACTACGGAGAGGTGAGAGAGAAGGGTGCCATCCTGGATAGTAAAAAGTTTTTCTTAACCAAATTGAAATGTGTTTCTCCATTAAATATTTAAAGCAAAAAACAAAACAAATCCCAGACATTGTTGATGGGCTAGAAGCCCAGCATCCTCCAGGTCTACCTACATTGTACCCAAAGAGCTCTTCATTGCCTGCAGATGTCTATAGGTGACCCGCCACCCCATTTCCTCTTAAGCAGGTGTCTCTGTGGTGTACAGTCTTGTCCTCAGTACCCCAACTTCGGATATTCTAGTGTCTGAAGTTCCTGGGGGACCTGATTATCTGTCAGTTTGTTGTTTCTGCGGGTGTTCTTGGTGGTCTTTTCACATGTCTTGGGTGTTCTGTGTCATGCGTGGAAACATTTAGGAATGGAGAGCACTTCCAGGATGCAAACTTCAAAGCCAAAAGAAAGGGGTCAGCCTCAAATGAGACTGAACCCTGAGCTAGCTTGCTGAAGTGTTTTATTGTTATAGACAATGCTAATTGACCTTCCCCCAACAGATACAAAGATAATTTTTTTGTTTAATGAAGAGAACAATACTACCCATGCAAGTTTCAGCTGACTGTTGGGCACCATTTCCAGTGCCCAGATAATCCAAAGTCTCCAGGTGTGCTAGGAGTCACTCATTGCTGATTGGCTGTGAGGATGATAAGGCTCCTTCATTAAAATACTATAAACAAGCCCCTTTCAACATGAGAATTATTAGGGGCAAGGTACTTTTAACAACAATTGCCTCAAGTGTTTACATTAGCTACAGGTTAATCTCAGGAGTCAATCTCAGTGATCATCAGTTATTTTACAGTATTTTCCCAAAGCCAGGTGCACCCAAAAATAGTCCTTGAAAAAGTCCTTTCACCCCATTGTTTCTCTCCCTACACATGTTTGTTGCTCTCTGTGTGTTTTTATTTACTTGAGGTTAGTCTCAAGGAATCTTGAGAGCCTAGTAGAGGATGCTCTTCTGTATTACCTTTTCAGAGAAGTGGGATACAGCTTGCCTGAGATTGCCTGGGCTTCCTTCTATGCCCCAGCTCTGTAGATGCCCACAGCATAGCCTCTCTGCCCTGCTGGTGGTGGTGCTGACATACACACTATGCCCTGGGCCAGCCCAGCTCTGAGACGCATACTGCTCACAGCTTCAGTTCAGCTTCCAGTTTTGTGTTTGGTTTGGGGCCCTTGGATTATGTCCTCTGTGAAGATGGCACACACTGCGTGTGTCTTGACTCCTCACAGGCACTGGATGTCCGCGGAGTCCAGGTGCTGAGTGCATGCAGGAGTTGTGGGTGGGGTTCCAAGGGTCTGGCTTTTGGGGAGTATAAACCAGAGCTTGGTCCCCCTGGAGACAGGGAATACCTTGTGCTTGCCTCCACCACACAAGGGATGTAGCACAGTATCTGCACCCCCAGCTACAAACTGGCTGTGAGGCTGTGTTCCCCTTCCAGACTTCAATTGGCTTCTTCAACTTTGACCACAGGGCTGAGTTTCAGAGACTTTCTGAAGAAAACTTTGTGTTGAAAAGTGACCTGGGGAGGATTCAACTGGAACTAGAAACTTCAGAGAACAGAACTGAAACACAGAGGTAAGGTGGGCCTGCGGTGCCCTAGACCTGTGTCCTGCAGCCGGTTGGTACTCTGGAATGAGCTTAGGGACAGGTTGACAGTGAGGGACTGTGAGAAGATGTACAGGTTGGGGGCTTTGTCACCTTCTGTGAGTCAGCAGCCCCTAGATTCCTGCACCCTTGGAGCTCACACAGAGGTCTAGCATGTGTGCAAGCTGCCATATGACTGGCATCCCACCCGTGCTCTGGACATGGTACGTGTCACCCCTGTAGAAATGCTCCATGTGGCACTTACGGGCCGGGGCAGCCAGTGTTTGGAGGGGAACAGAGCCTGGTGCAGCCTGGTAGGGCCCACTGTGCTTTTCTCCAGCCTTTACTATGGCCATCTGCAAGTCAGTGAGTCAGAGCTGGGGACATGGCTGAGCCTAGGCTACAAAGTGATGTTTTTAATCTGCTTTTCCAACAGGCAGGAAATTGAGGTTTTAAAGAGAGACAAGGAACAGGCCTGCTTTGACCTGGAGGAGCTCAGCACGCAGGTCGGTACTGACTGGCACAAGTGGTTCACTTCCCTTTCTTGAGTGTCTTGAAGTAATTTCTCTCTAATGAAAGGGAGTAGAGAAATTTTTTCCTGCAAGATTCAGTTGCAGCCGACCCCAGCTCTCCTCATCAGGTCCCTGGGGAGGATCCGAAGGCCCATCTGTAGGTTGGCAGCTATCCCAACTGTTGGCAGTCTCCTTCAGTCTCCACATGGTTGTCCCTCCGTGAGTATGTGTCCTCACCCCCTCTCATGAGGACTCCAGTATCACTTCAGTTATTCTTTAAAGGACTCTTCTCCAAATCTAGTCAACACTCTGGAATGTGTGGTTAGGATTTCAAGATTAGAATTTTGGGGAGGATATGCCTCATCCCGTAACAGTGTCACAGCCAAGACACAAGGATAGGCTCTTAGCACGTATTTAGCTGTCCCAGTTTTTACACCTATCCTCACTGGTTGCTCATGCATTGGATCCTGCATAATTTTATCAACCTGGGTAGACTCCTGTGTTCTTCACAGACATGTGATTGGTGTTTCTATTAGGGAATCCCTGTTGCCGTTTAATTGCCATACCAGTTTTCCCACCTGGTAACCCCTGGCAACCTTGATCTTTCCTCCCTTCCAAAAATGTCATTTCAAAGTGTAATATTGTTGGTTTCCTCCCGGTCCTGTGTGCAAACCGCCAACCGGATCTGCCGCAGCGGCTGAGTCTCTCGCGTGCACGCTGGCCCGGGCCTCGCTCTTTGGCCAGGAGTGCAAAGGCCCGGGTTTGAGTGGCAGGAAAGCGCTCCGGGACGGGGTGTGGGTCTTGGTTGATTTCTCGGCGGATGCTGACCACCTGCAGCCTGAGAATAGGAGACGAGATGCAAGGAAGCCTTGGGAGATGAATCTGATGGAGCACGAACTCGTTTATTGGAGGGCTTTTCCCTGTTTAAATATCTTTCCCCAGAGAAGGCGGGGTCCAGGTACTCCGGGTGGGAAGTCTGATTAGCATGGGGGCAGGGTGGGCACCTGGCCTCATGGTCTTTGCAAAGACAGAGGGAGGTGTCCAATCAGTCACAGGGCAGGCAAAAAGCTTGCCAGGTTTATTTTCCTTTTGCTTCTGTGAATAGCTACAGCCCCTCCAGGGCTAGAAGAGAAGTAGCTCCCAAGGTGTCCTGCTAGCCCACCTGGGAAGGACGAGGTACCCTTTAGTGACTTCAACTTGCTCTTTAGCCCCAGAGGTCTACATAATATAAGTGGAACTATACAAAATGTGGCCTTTGAGGTTGTCTTTTGTCACACATCACCATTCCTTGGGTAGTTTGGGGACTCTCTGTGTAGCAACAGTTTCTCACTATGTTTCCTGTGTGTGTTCTTCCGAGTCTTATCATGACAGTCTGCTCTTCAGTACTTCAGCAGCTATGTCCCCAGTAAATGCATCTTTTACCAAACACAATACTGCTATAGTGCTGAAGAGGCTTAACTGTACTAGCTCGTATCAGTCAGGCCGTAGTCATTCTGCCTCAGTGATCCAAAAGTTACACAGTAAGCATCTGACACATTGCATGGAATTATCGGATTTTTTCCCCCCATAAGGCAGCCACTTTGCCTTGTATGCAGAGTGAAGGGGTTAGAGAATGAGCCTGGCACATCTCTGGTGACATGCCTTGATCAGTGCCATCAGAGATGTAGCTGAGAAGACTGAACAGCTGGGGTGACAGATGGTGTACCTACTGTGCATGTCTGTGGGGTCAGGTTCTAGGGAGTGTCCTAGGCAGAGGTACCTAAGTTCAGCATCTAAGAGGGTCAGGTGGATGCTGCCCTCTGTGGATCCCATTGAGACCCATGGAAGCACAGGGTGGCTACCCCACTCTGCACATGTCCAGTCAGCATGGCAGACTAGGACCCAGGGGACACTGCTGGGGACAGATACGGAAGTGTGGTCTCTTGCAGTGACTTATTAGCCCTGTTGACTCAGAATACTCACTTTCCCCTATGATGCTGGCTTTGGGAAGAGACTGTTGTCTCACGGGCTGTTGCTGTTCTGTATCTGTTAGCTGCTTCCTTGGGGTACTGTGTTGTTTGGTCCTATATCACCTGTTTGACTTGAAGACCAGAAGCAATTAGATCAAAAGCGTTGATCAAAAATTAGATCAAGAGAAACTAGATCAAAAATTAGATCCAGTAGAATAATCTTTGACATATATATCCCTTTGTTTTAACATGTACCAAGGAGGCAGATTCTACAAAGAAAGCTAAAGAATTCAAGTTAGAAGTTAAGGTGGTAGTTGCTTTATCATCTGCAGGGTCCTAAGACCCTACCTGGGCAATACCTTCCAAGGAGAACATAACCTGAGTCACCAGAAGCATCAGACAAACCCTAGATGATGAAGTGGTAAAGGAGGGATTATACTTGTCAGAAATGCCAATAGCAAAAAGAAAGAAGCCATGAAAACACCGTAGACTCAAGGATGATTCAGCATGACAGGAGGCACCAGCTGACTCTTCACTGGGAGAGGAAGCTGAAAGGGAAGTCACTGAGCAGTTGTCAGAACTGGGATTTGCAAGGTTGCTGTCCTGAAGCTACCTGCAGTAGTAACAGCAAAATGAGAGGCATGATCCTGTCCTCAGGAGACACCATAGGGCCAGGCAAGATTGCATTCGCATTGTGTGCACGTGCATGCGTGTGGACACGTGTGTATACAGTACGGGTGGCACCACAGATAGTGAAGATGCCATCATGGGTGTCTGGCTGGAGAGTGTGGACTTATTCTTGAGACTGTTCTGTAAGGTTGAAGTTATTGCCAGAGACTTTCAATATTAAAGATGAATTGAAGAAATCTGACAATCCTAGGGTGAGAGGAATATTTCATTTATGTTAATGAAGTCAGAGCTTTCCTTGGAAGATGAGTGCATATCAATACTGAAAATCTATTTGAGTTTCCTCATACTCCCGACAGCAGCGTTCTGTCCTCAGTCTGAGATTCTAGAAGAGGGAAGAGGGACATGAGTTACTGGGAACTTGAGAACAGCATGGAAGGGTGCTAACTGCATGAACCACAGCTGAAACAGCTTCTGGGTCCCACAATGTATTTAACTGACACGATGTTGCATGGATCCCAGGGGAGGTGTTTGTGGCCGTCAGTTCTAAAGCATATCGTAGGCTACACTGATCCAAAACTGATGACTGTGTACAGCAAATAAACAGAAGTGTCTCGTATGATGATATCTGATTGCTGGTTAAAAACAGCCCACCCTTAAAAAATATTTCTACCAAATCTGAGTGGTTATATTCTCCATGGTGAAAAAATGTAGGGCCAACTTCTGGGCTGCTGTTCTGTCCTGTGCCTGTACCAACACCCTGTACCAACACCCTTTACCCTAGGCAATTGTTGAACACCTGTCCACTCTGCAGGACAGTGGCTGTTAGGGAAAGCAAGACACACAACTTGGAGACACCCTCCTTTTCTGAAAGCAGCATCTGTACACTTAGTAATGAATTAGGGAACGTTTTAAAGAGATTCTCATGCCTTAAGCTCTCCTAAATCATTTTCTTCCTTCCCTCTGGGGTGTTGTATATGCATGTGGGGGCACGCTCACTTGTGCGGGCTTGTGTGGAGGCCAGAGGTCAGTCAGATGTCTTTCTCAGTCACTTTTATATCTGAATTTTTGAGACAAGGTCTCTCGTGGAACTGGAGCTTGTTGTCTTATAGAACAGAGCAGGGCTTCTAGTTCTTAGCTCTACTGGCCACTGGGGCTGGACTATCCCCTGCCTTCTGTGTACAAGTACAGCCTCTGCCCCCTTGTCCAGCTTCTTTGACAACTCAAAGCTGTCAAAATCTCCAGGAGTTGCCAGATGCCCACAGGGAGAAGTCACCACTAGTTGGAAAACTCTGGTAAGATCTGAATTGAGTTGCTGTTTAAAAGCATTTAAAAAAAAATATGTTTAACTCTTTTTGCTGTAGACTCAGAAATACAAGGATGAATTGTCACAGCTCAACTGCAGGATCCACCAGCTGGAAGGGGACACTTCTGCCCTCCACACACAGAAGGAGGAAAATCGTGTTGCCATCAAGCTGTTAATGCAGAAGCTGGAGGAGGCAGGGTGCAGGGAGAAGCAGCAGGTCAGGGCCTGGCTGTACTGCAAACCCTTGGGGGTGGTTGGAAGAAGGGCCCACTGGGTGGTGGAGGACAAACAGGTGAATAATCCCCAAAAATTCTCCGGGTAAACCCTGGAGAAATTGGTCCGCCTGAGCAGCTTCGGCAAAGCCACCAGGATGTAGAAAGGGGAGCAAGTTGTGTTACTGCAGATCGCAGGAAAGCAAATGGTGGGGCTCTCCGGCTTTCTTAGTGTATAGTAAATAGCAAGAGCCTGAGAGTGTCCCTGTTCACTTTGGCTTTATAATTTTGCTTGTGAAGACTGTACCTAAAAGCATTATGGATTTAGCTGGAAGTGTTTTATTGATGTCCTATTTATAATAGCAAAACAGGACCAGAATCAATTTGAACATCAGCAGCAGGTGAATTGAGTAAATGATGGTGCCCATTAGATACCAAGTTCTCAAACAGCAGTGGTTAGGAAATGATCCAAGTTCCATAAAGAGGACAGCAATGCAGGACACAAAGTGCTGTGTGCTTTCTGATACAAGTTCACGGTAGACATGCACTCGTATAGACTAGGGTCAAGAAATGAGGTGCGCGCCTCAGGCTCTTGAGGTCATAGAAGATACAAATTCTGCAGTTTTTTCTTGTAAGTAACTTTCTGGTTTCTGTTTCTGTGTGTCAGGTTTGCTTATAATTGTGAAAATGTGATTTGTTTTTGTTTTGTTTAGTTTTATTTTATAAACAGGGTAACCAAATCCAAAACCTTGAAGTTGAACTTGAACGTGTGAATGGGGAATGCCGGCACTTACGACTGTCACAGGCAGAGCTGACAGAAAGCCTTGAAGAAAGTCGAGGCCAGGTGGGTAGGTGAGGTGGTTGGAGGTACTTAGTCCAATCCTAGGCCACAGGAAATATCAACAGTAGGCTGACAGTTGCCGTGACTCTTCCAGCCCAAAGATGTTATTGGGTCAGCCAGATGCCTCACAGCTGACCAGGACCTCATCAGGCTCAGAGCATCCCCATTCTGTTGGTAGCACGGACAGATCAGCTTTGCCTCACACAGGATCTCTGATGGAGCTGGGCTTCCCACTCCAGCGTCTGGGGTCTTGGAGGTAAAAAAAAAAAAACCGTGGCAGCCAGTTCTTTAAAGCTGCCAAGGATGTTGTGTTTCAGACGATGCATCCAGCATCAAATTCATTGAACTTCTGTTTCAGTCTTACATTTAATTGCTTGATTGAAGGAGTTGGCTAAGTTGGGCACAGTTGAATAGCAGTGACTGCTCATAGCCATGCTGAGCTCCGGCTCTGGTCCCCTGGGTTTAGGACCTTATGCTGCAGTCAATCCCATCCCTGCCCCCCGAATTCTTAAATGCCTTGTGTGTTAATCATACTCTAGGACCTGAGCCATAGTTAAGTCTCAGAACTGTGAATTCCCCCATGTAAGGAGACCAGGTGCAGGTCACATGGCTTATACCTCACTCTGGTCACATGAGTGGGCTGTGAGAGACACTGAATGGAACAGAACTTGATCCAGCATCAATGACCAGAGCTGCTGTTCTGAGGGTTCCAGACACAATCTTTCCCTACCACATTGCATGGAGACACTGTGGCTAGTGAAACTTGGTTCTGAGTCCCCGAGCACTGCTGTGTTCATGCAGGCAGGTCCCAGAGAACAGGGAGTGGGCCCTTCTGCCCTCTCTGGGGTGACCTAGACAAAGAATATAACACACTAGCACTTTTCATTGTTTGCTAATGACTCTGCATTTATCAATCATGCCGAAACTTGTCCTTATAGCTGCACACTGTCCAGCTGAGGCTGGAAGCAGCACAGTCCCAGAACGACCGAATTGTCCAGCGCCTGCAGGAGCAGATGGCTCAGTTGGTTCCTGGAGCTCGCGTAGCTGAGCTACAGTACCTGCTCAACCTCAAGGAGGAGGAGGCTGGGAGACTAAATGCACAGCAGGTGAGTGGGGATGTGCCACTGCTGGCTAGCTGCTTGGGAGAGGGCATTAAGGACGAGGAAGCCGGGGCAGCAAAGGGACCTGATAGATGCTGAGGATAGATGAGGAGCAAGGTGAGCTCTCTCATAGTTGAAGAGGTAGGAAGGCAGCCAACCCCATAGGCCTCCCCAGCCAGGGCCCGCAGGTCTTCCCAAACTCAATCTGTCTTCCGGTCACACCATCATAATCAGTCTCCTAAGCTGGGAATCATTGGAGAAGAGTGACACCATCATGGAAACTCATTTGGTATTTGGTCATTTATGATTAAGATTCTGAGGACAGAGCAGTCTACAGTGTCTCCCTGAACTAGAAAAAGAGGTGGTTACTTCCTAGCCTATGGAGACATTGTTATCATCTGTGAAGGTAACAGGTCATCTGTATCATGCTCAGATTTGAGCATTTAATCAGCTTACACTTAAAGAACAACCCAGGGGCACTGCCTATGAGTGTAAATGCTGGTGTGTAACTTCTGTGCAGGAAGAATACAACCAGCAACTGAAGGCCAGGGAGGACCAGGTGGAGGATGCCGAGGCTCGGTTGCGCAATGTGGAGTGGTTGTTACAGGAGAAGGTAGAGGAGCTTCGAGAACAGGTGAGTGCAGCCTCTTGCCCTTCCTCCATGGACTCTACTTCCCATGGCCTAGGAAGACTCTGCTCCCAGAACCTGGGGATCCATGAAGGGTTCATTCAGAACTACTGGATCTGGGGATCTGCCTAAGCTCCAGGCAGAAAGTGCATAAATTTTCTTTAGATTAGTAACTACTAATGGGAGAGGGACTGCTCAATACATGCCATACTGTTTCTGCACAGCACACCAGATTTGTGGCTGCCATTCTCAGGAAGGACACTCTTCATTCCTTCCTTGGCTTGTCAATCATCAGATGCCCCTCCCTGGCCAGGGATGCATTCTTTGTGAAGGCTGACTCAAGGATCTCACTCTTAAGGCAGAGACAGAAGTTTTAGATAGCACAGGTGACCTCAGCTTTAGTCCTTAATCATACTCCAAAGATTCGAGATTGGAAGGGGGTGCACAGGAGGGTGAGCAGAGAACTCAGAGGATGTGGTATTGGAGCAGGAATAGATGTATTGCTGGCAGGAGATGGGTGGACTTAGAAAGGTTCTTGCTTACTGTGTGAGACTGTCCTGTATGTGCACAATCACACACACAGACACACAGCATACACATTATTAAAAAAATTAAAAAGAAGTAATTGAGGAAGACACTAGACTTCAATCTCTGGCCCCATATGAATGTGTGTACACACCAACACACACACACCAACACACACACACACACACACACAGACTTCTGCTGATGGAGGCCCCATTGCATAATTCTGAGCTCTGCCTCCTTACAATGAATGTCAGAAACATATGGACACATTTGTATCTTTCTACAATGTCAGAATTTATTAGATTACAATCATAAATCCGCAAGCTGATATATCCATTTCCTGACTACAGTTTGACAAATATTTCTGGTTTCCCATGGAACTGTCCACTGGCAATCCCAGGGTCTTTTATTCCAGTCTTAACTAATATTAATTGTACCACACATTGCCCTTCCCACAATAATCCAGAAACATGTAGGCCTCAGGATGGAAGAATGGGTCAGAATGCAAGCATTCAGGGGATGTCCTGAAGTTGGAGACAGAGCTGATACAGGTGCGTGAAGAGTAGGGACAGGGAGGAGGATGAGGAGTCTAGGCACAGAGCTGGACAGTGCAGGTGTGTCAGGTGCAGGTGGTCTGGGTAGAGGCCAAGGGTCAGCTTAGATTATCTGACTGTCACATGACGGAGAAACCACACTTGAACTGGAGCCCAGGAAAGAGGCTTTGGCAGTTTTCCTGGATGAGGCTTGTGCTGAGGGACCTTGTGACTAGAAGTGTGCTTGCCACATTCTAGGCTTGCACTACCCCTCCCTTTATAATGTTAGGCAAGGGGTTATCACTGGTGTGGCTGATGAGCTCATGTGCCTGGTGTTTCTGATGGGATTTGGTATATACACAGGTGACACTTTGTCAGTTGGTCCCTCCTGCTGTGCCCCAGATAGTTTGTTTACTTGAGTAGACAAGACATGGCCACTTGTTTTCTTGGCCACGGTTATTAAAAACACAGTAATTCCAGTCAAGGCTGTTGCTTTACACATGGAGCCATCCAAGGCTAGGCGCAACCTGAAAGCTACCACTCACTCAGGAGTAAACCAAGGCAGGAGGGCAGACATAGCCTGCCCTTCGCTTCCACTTCAGCTAGTCTGTCCAACCACAGCTCTCTCTCGAAGCACAGGGCCTTTCCTCTGCTTGCAGTCCTCATGCCCAGCTTTGACTAGCTTTTTGGTTTTATTCATATCTCTGTCCTTAGAGAGGCCTTCTGTTCGTCCCACCCACAGTGGTACACACCGCTCTGGTTATTTTGTATATTTGTTCCCATCTGCCTCCATTGTTAGAGAGGGCTCTGCCACAGCAGTGGTGTTCCCAGAGTGGGCACAATGAGAGTGTTCTTGTACTCCATGTGGCCTCATGGAGCCCAGTGCTCAGATCTCTGTGTCTGTGTGTCTTGAACAAGGACATAGCAAGGGCTACTGTCTGGAGAAGTCCGTTTCCATCACTGAAACCTGCCCAGACTCCCTGTACGTAGTAACTGGCTCACACACCTGGCTACAAGGGCGGCTGTAGCAACTTGGTGTGTCCTGTGTGGCATCACCAAGGCAGAGCACACAGATATGGAACAAGTATCCTGGAAACTTGAAAGTTTCATTGTTTCATACTGCACTGAATAGCAGGGCTTTTCATTTCATGGCAAAGATGATCATAAGATTGTCTTAACTTTTCTCCACACATAATTCTGTAGCTTCTCACTTTCTTCCCTTGTATCAGGGAACAGAAGTTGTCATTGTCGTATGTGTGTTGGACCTCAAGAGCTCCAAGGGTAGGGCTGGAGCAGAGGAGGAGGGGCAGGTTGGCCTAGCAGCATCCAGCAGTTCATAGAAAAGTGTGGCTCTCTCCCCTATCTAGTTGGAGAAGAACACCAGATCTGATCTGCTGCTCAAGGAACTGTATGTGGAAAATGCCCACCTCATGAAAGCTGTTCAGGTCACAGAAGAGAAGCAGCGAAGTGCCGAGAGGAAAAACTGTGTCTTAGAAGAAAAAGTTCGAGCTCTCAACAAACTGATCAGTAAGATGGCACCAGCGTCACTTTCCGTGTAGAGGCTGCTGTTTCCTGGAGTTCATGTGAAGGAATGTCTTTTCAAATAATGCTACTCTGATGCCACAATTTGCTATGGCGTATACTCCCTCGACACATGAGGACTGATTCCTGTTCACCCTACAAGCATTTGATGAATGTCTACTATGTGCCAGGTGCTGGGAAGCATGCATGGCATTGCCGACTATTGTGGCCAGAGTCTTGGGCAGCGTATTGGTTGAGTCCCCAAGTTTGACACTAATGAGAAAGACTCAGGCCCTCAGCAAAGAGCACCGAGGGAAAGTAGCTGAGTACTTTGAGTGTTGTGCTTTGGGCTGGAGGAGTAAAATGCAGAACCGTGTTCTGGGTGTCTTCCCCTTCACTGCCTTGTGTGGGCTCTGTCATTGGAGCTCTCCCTGTGGGTCAGTACACCCCCCAAGAAGAAGGTGTTACCTAGCAGTCCTCTGCTGCTCCCGGTGGAGGGAGGGAGGGTGGCATCTGAGATGGTGGGCTCAGGGACAGCAAGTGCAATCTCATTACAATGTTGTCACACTGGAAATTGTACATATATATTTTTTAAGAGGTATAGTTTTATAACAGATATACCTAAATTATGACTGTTTGGTTTACCAGAGTATTCTACTGTGATATTAAAAGTCGCTGTATTTTCAATAACTTCTTTTCTATTAAAATTGATTTAGCTCTTAAGTTTTTTTGTTTTTTATTTTTTTAAAGTCTTGTTATTTCACACATAATAGTTGTATAAGAATCACTACGGGGCCGAGAAGAGGGTTCAGTGGACAAGGCACTGTGAAAGCATGAGGACAGAGTTTGGATCCTTCCAATAAAAATACAAACAGGGATTGACAGGTAAAGTGGAACACGCCTTTAATCCCAGCACTTGGGAGGCCAGAGGCAAGTGGATCTCCGTGAGTTCAAGACCAGCTTGATCTACATGGCTAGTTCTAGGACAGCCAGAGCTACATAGTAAGTCCCTGTCTTGAAAAAAACAAAAACAAAAAACAGGGATTCCCTACTCCAGAAGTGAACACTTTTAAAACTTAGAGTCTAGTTTATCAACCAGTAGAATATTAAATCTCGGTAAAGTTTGTATTATACTAGTATAAGCATTATCAAAACTCACAGGGAGGCTGAGCGGTGGTGAAGCATGCCTTTGATCCCAGCATGGGGAGGCAGAGGCCAGCATGGTCTACAGAGCAAGTTCCAGGACGAGCAGAACTACACAGAGAAACTCTTCTCAAAAAACCAAAACAAAAAACCCCAAGCCAAACCAGAATAAACAAACAACAAAAAAACACCTTCTAGTGGGTACACTTCTTTGTTTATTTTGGGTTTCTGCCTGGAACTGAAGTAAAAAGAAATTAGATATGGCTTGTTGGTGAAGTTCCTGTTGCAAAACTTTGAGGACCTGAGTTCAGATCTCCAGAACCCTTATAAAAAACAGTAGTGTGTACCTGTAATCCCATCATAGGAGTAGAGACAGCCAGTCTAGCTGAACCAGTAAGCTCTAGGTTTAGTGAGAGACCCTGGCTCAAAAAATAAGGTGAAGAGCCATTTAGGAAGATACCCAACTCAATCACTGGCCTCCACATACCAGGGGCATTAACAGCCACAAGTGCATTCACAAAGTAGATTGGTTAATGACCTGAAAACGTGATCAGATAACTGACTCCACCCCCAAACACAGCAGTAGTAAATAGACTTGTAGCATTTACCATGATAGACCTTGTTTGGGAGCTTAATACAAGTCTCATAAAATGACAAAGACTGAAGTAATGCTAAGTATGTTCTATCATCATGAAGTGTAATTTGATTATATGCTAATCAAAATTATTTGGAAGGTGAATAGGATCAAAACATTATATGAAATTCTCAATAAAAAATACTATTTAAAATTATTTTTAGTTTTAAAAGTATATTCTCTATATAAACGAAATCAAATTAGAAATAAAAACCAAGCTGGTGTAGTGGTACACTCTAATGTCAGCACTCAGGAGGCAGAGGCCGAGGCAGGTGAATCTCTCTTTGCGTTCAAGGCCAGCCTAGTCTACATAGTTCCAGGACAGCCAAGCGACATAGAGAGGGCCAGTGAGTTTCAGGATAGCCAGAGCTCCACAGAGAGAGCCTATCTCAAACAAACCACAAATAACAAAAAGAATCCATAACCAGAATGATAGCTGAAGCTGGGTGTAGCTGCTCAAGAATGTAGTACTTAGGAGGCTGAAGGAGAGCATCAGCAATGTCAAGGCGTCCTCATATAGAAGTATAAATTATTGCCTTAGACTGCCCAGCCTCCCACAGCTCCTGAAGGCTCAGCTTCACCTTTAGCCTACTGAAGCCCTCACTTGGCTAAAATGACTCTTTTCTGGAGGCTTATTCTTCTGCTAAGGAAACTGTAGATTTACTCCTCTACCCCTGGATGTTTATATCTTGTACTAGATAACCATTTGCTACTTTTGAAAAAATATATAGTTTCCATCCATATTAAGGACACTGCCTGCAAGCAGCCTCGAGCCACCACTGCTGAAAATGCCAAATTCCAGTGTCTTCCTTTCCTTTCCCAAATAGCCTGATGATAAATTTTCATTTTCTTTTCTTGACTGACTGATCTAGAAACATGTATTTCAGAAACTCAGCCTCTTGGCATGTACAACACACACTAAAAACACACTACCCAAAACCACACAAGATGTGCCCTCAGGTGACTCCCACCATAGAAACAGATTCAAACTGAGGAACTTTATTTTCATTTATAAAAGCACAGCATTTGCTGTAGGAATGGAATGACGGAGCTTGTAACAAAGGCTTAACAGTTGGCAGATTATACTCATAGCCAAGTGCTCTGGGATAGTCTGCTCTTTGATTTTTCTTGTCTTTTGAAGAGCTAGGGATGGAGCCCAGGGTTTCTCAAAAGCTAGGCAAGAGCTCTACCACTGAGCTACACCCCAAGCCTTTCTTGGTTGTCTTAGAACATGTCTGTAAATTTAAAATCAAAGGAGGAGGAGGTTCAGTGAGGATGTTTACATGAGCTGGACTCAGCTTCACACCGGGCGGAACCTGAAGTGCCCTGCTGTCGTTGTCATGGGTCGCAGTCAGGATAGCACGTGCTCTAGAACCCCTTGTCTGATTAACTGCTCACACTTCCACCGAGGCAAAAAGTGCTGCGAGCAAAAGAAAACAGGGAAAAGAGTGGGAGAAATGATTAGGAAAACAAAATTAATTTTATTTTGCATCAGTAAAAAGCAACAGTTGATTACATTATCATACTTCTATCAAGCGTAAGTAGATAAAAGCTAAACTTAATTTGCTGTTATAACCAAGTAAAATTGATACCATTACTAGATGAACACTAGTTAAGTGCATCTTCTTTAAAAAGTTACTGCATAATTCTTAAGATTTATTCATTTTTATTTTATGAGTGTTTTGCCTGTATGTATCTATGTGTACCACATGTATGTCTGGTATCCAGGGAGGCCAGAAGAGGGCACTGGATCACTTTGACTAGGGTCTTCCACAGGAGCACCGGATGGCCTGAAGCATTCTGTTCCAGGATGTAAACAGGCCATATCATGACTTAGGGCCAACACCCACATGGCAGGACAGGTAAAGAAGAAAGAGTGGTCCTTGTGAGGCCCTTTTACCGTCTTACTGTGATTTCAGAAAATCAGGAGAGGATAAAAACGAACTGTGTTAATGAGAAGTCACAGCTCTTTTACAGCTTGAGAAACTTAATCTTGTCCTAGTAAAACTATTCTGCTTACATATTAAGTACTTAAAAGTTGTTGATCTACATTGCAATTTCTTGCTCTATCTAAAGAATAAGGTTAAGATGAGGTATAAGCTGAAAATGGTTGCTTAAGCATTTTCATAAATTCAGGGACAAGCTCAATCCAACATTCTTTTGCTTCTTACTCTAGTACTATGGTTACCAGGCAGACTGGACAAGTGCTCCACCATTGAGGCACAACTCCAACCCTCTTTTTACTTTTTATTTTGAGACAAGATCTCACTAAATTGCCAGGGACAGCTTGGAATTTGCTCTGTAACCCAGGTTGGTTTTGAACTTGCTATGTAGACCAGACTGGCCTGGAATTCACAGAGATCTGCCTGCCTCTGCCTCTCGAAGTGCTGAGATTAAAGACAAGCACCACTATACCCGGTTGGTCTTCAACTTTTGATCCTCTTGTCTCAGATGGGATTACCTCCTGAGTAGGTGAGATTACCAACCCTTAAATTCAACATTTTAATAGTCCCCAAATAATTTGTCAACTAACTAGAATAAGTTCCATTATAATAATTACTCAGGAAAATGTTTAGTATTAACTATAAGCAGCAGCCTAGTAAATGAATTAACTTTTTTCTTGCCCATATGAAGCATTTGCTTCAAGTTTCCTTATTTAGAAAAAGTCCCAAACAGGTCTGAGATGCAGAGGAACATCACAAGGAGACAGTCACTCTGCTGCTGAATCCAGCATTTCTACATGCACATTCTTAACAAGGTTCAAAGTATATGACCACAGGAAATACCTGACTATTTTTTTTAAGCAGGACTGAAGTGCCGTCATCAACTTCAAATTCTCCATAGTCTTTTAAACACCGCACCTGAAAGAACACATTGCGACCTTTTTTTCCTTTGAGACAATGCCTGGGTTGTGTTGTCTAGGTAAATCTCTAACCCTCAGCTCAAGTGATTCTACCGTGTTGGCCTCCTGACTAGCTGAGAGTGCAGCCGTGCCCCATCATGCCTGGCTTACCTTATTATATGTAGTGATCAAAAAGAAAACGGGTTGCACGAACGTCTATGTGATATTTACGTCTACTCCAGAATCATTTTTTGTAGATCCCACACATATATCAGTATGAGAATAGGACACAGATAAATGTGCCGGTTCCTACTTTTGGAAGAGATTCTTCCAATCTTCAATACTCAGACTCAGTCCAGAGAATTCTTAGCAGAAGAAAATGAAAGTACAGTATTCATTTGGTGCCACAATAGGAAGCAAAAATGAAGGTGGACTCAGCTATCTTTTAATTTGTAAAAAAAAAAAATTTTGTTTTTGTTTTTTTTTTTTCCGAGACAAGGTTTCTCTGTTGTAACTCTGGCTGTCCTGGAACTCACTCTGTAGACCAGGCTGGCCTCAAACTCACAGAGATCTGCCTGCTTCTGCCTCCTGAGTACTAGGATTAAAGGTCTGTGCCATCACCGCCCAGCATAAGAAAAATTCTTAATCATCTCCGCTTGTTCTTCTTCATCTTAACCTTGTTCTTGAGGCAACTTGGCTATCAAAACTGAGTGAAGGAGTAAGGCAGCATTCGACAGCAATATATGCAATGGGAACACTCTATCCGGGCCAGCAAGATGGCTTAAAAGCTCTTGTGTAAACCTGGTGACCTGGGTTTCATCCCCTGATCTCACAGGATAAGGAAAGAACCACCTCCTCAAAATTGTCCTTGTGCATACCACCTTGTGCAGGTGCAGGACACGCAACTGCACCTACAGATGCATCTCGTGTAAATAACTGTTTGTTTTTTTAAAGGGACAGCACTAAGTGCTACCCCGGAAAATAGGGAGGCGTTTCCATCTCATGAAAACTGGAAAGGAGTTTACTTTCCTGAGGGTTAGGACTCATACTGCACTGCCACTGACTTCCAGTAAAGCTATTCAGGCAGCAAGTACCGGATATTTCTACCATGTCCTAAAATTAATCTGAAATTCTATAGTGACTCTCAGAGCTTTTTAACTTAGTATGAAGAAGAAAATCTCCACTGCTATATTTTTACTTCAAGAAATTTTAGGTGTTTATCCTAAAGATAGTGGAAACTATCTTTCTCTCAGTCACTCAAAATTTTAAGTTTCCTTTCTTCTTTCTCTTTCAAGAGAAGCTAGTCAATCCTCATCTTTGATAAAAGGTAGCACATTAAATGTAAGTACACATACTTCAATATATAGGCTTTTGGGGGGTTTCACATCCTGTGTGATGTCCAAGCCTTCATCTCCTCCCAGTGACCTCATGTAAGTAGCAAGAGACTTTTTATAATGGTTGAACCACTCCATCTGTGAACATAAAAATGATCACTTGGCAAAAGTTTAAGAAAACTTGTACAAATTATATAATACCATTTTAAAATCTAGGGCTGGATCTTACCACGTAGATTAATTTTATTATGAAAATCCTCCACAGGCATGCCCACTGACATGCTCATGATCTCTTCCTAGGTATTTTAGGTTGTGTCAAGTTGACAAAGCTATCATAACTACCAAAGTGAAGATAGCTCTGGTAGACATGAGACACTTAGCCAGTACTGTCTGAGCACCAGCATGTAAACCATAGGGAAGTCTGCCCCTCACCCCTTTATTCTTTTTGGTGCACTTTTAGTGTTATATTTATCTTTTTTTTTTTTTTCTCAATTTGTTTTTTGAGACAGAGTTTCACCCTGTAGCCCTGGCTGTCCTGGAACCTGCTAGTCACACCAAGCTGGCCTTGATCTTACAAAGATCTGCCTGCCTCTACATCGTGAGTGCTGGGATTAAACGTGTACCATACCTTGACATTTTTACTTTATTTTTGAAAAACAATTATTACAATTTTCTTTTTTAAATTAAAATATAATTACATCATTTCACCTTTCTTTCCTTCCCTACAATCCCTCCTATGGAACCTCCCTGCTCCCTCTCAAAATCATGGTCTTTTTATTTAAATATTATTGGTGTGTGTGTGTGTGTGTGTGTGTGTGTGTAATATGTATAATGTTATATACATATGTTATATATGCCTAAGTATACAAATAAAACCTGCTCAGTCCGTTTAGTGTTACCTGAATGTGTATGATTTCAGGGGTGGCCACTTGGAGTGGATAACCAATTTGGCACTCATCCCTGGGAAGACAATTCCTTTCTGTAGTGTTTCATCTATATTTTCCTTTCTGTCTCTTTCTCTTTTTGCCCCATGTTCCCCTTTTAATAGCCTGTATATTTAATTCCCCTGTATATCTAGAGCATTTGACTTTACCTTCCTGGCTTTAAGTGATCCTTTATTCTTTATTTTTTATTTTCTTACACTTGTCTAATTCATTTTTGAACGTTTTCATGATTGAGATTCATTTGTTTTTTTCCTTTTATTTTTTCTAATCTCTTGCTCTTTTCCCTGAATAACATTTTTTTTTTAGACTTAGCTTCCTTCCCCTCTCTTGAGTTTAATCTTGCCTCTCTATTTCTTCCCTTTCCCTGCCTCCTTCTTTTATGTCATTCACTTACTATTTCCACACTCACCCTAAAAATTACATTCTAAGTGGCTTTCCCAATTTTACTTATGTGGTCACTGATGATCTATTAGTGGGCTGTACTTGATTTTAAGTGTATATCTGTGTCTTGTATGGCTTCTTGGTTGTGGCTTTTATAGAAGTTTGCCTTCTCTCTATGGAGTGGTCCTGAAAATTCAGCCTTCAGGAATATCACCAACAGGGTGGTGGTGGTGCACGCCTTTAGTCCCAGCACTTGGGAGACAGAGGCAGGTGGATCTCTGTGAGTTCAAGGCCAGCCTGGTCTACAGAGTAAGTTCCAGGACAACCAGAGTTACAACAGAGAAACCCTGTCTCAAAAAAAACAAAAAGGGGAAAAAAAGAAACAATGGCAAACTCATTATACAAAGGCAGCATTACCATGACACCAAAGCTCTATAATGACACAACAAAAAAAGAAAACTATAAATTTCCCTGATGGGCATAGAGACAAAAACACTCAATGAACTCTTGCAGTCAGAATTCAAGAACACATTAAGAAGAATGACCACGTTGACTTCATTCCAAGAATACAAGGACACAAACCAACAGGTATAATATAGAGTTAAGGACAGAAATCATGTATCACTGAAAAGTATCAAGAGTATCTTGTTAATGAGATGACTCACAAAGGATGCTGGATAGTTTGTGCTAACCTGATGACACAGAGTGGCGGCTAGAAACCATACAATTAGTGGACTGGGATTTGGACCTCACTAACAGTGTGGCTTTCTGGGAGGGGAGGAGAGAAGACTGAGCTCAGTGACAGGGTTGGTAATTCAAAGGTCATGTCTCTGGAGTATAAAACCCAATCACTTAAGACACCGATGCTGTGTAAGAGTACATGGATGGCAATGTTTTGTGTACCCTTATGGACAGTGTCAAGAGGGTGTCAAGCTCTGATTTACACAGGTAAGATGGCAGAAGAGTCTTGAGTCCTTTCAGCACTGTCTTTTAAGCCTCATCTGGCTGGTTCCGATTTGTATACCCTTTGCTTTGTATCAATTTGGCTTCAAGACATTGAAGTTTGAAGTAGAATGGTTTTGAGTTTTGTGACTCATTTTGGTGATATACTGAACATATAGGAATCATAGGACATCAGAACTTGTAACTTGTCTAAAATAAGGGCAATCTATGGAAGACTTAGGTGAGGTGTGACCTAACACCAGGCAGTTAGTGTATGAAATCATTGCAAACCTCTATCATTTTTTAAAGGAGAGAATTTAGGTATAGGGAGAGGTCAAATCACTTGCTTGATATAGACAACTCTCGGAAAGTCAGGATTTCAGTTTATCAGGCTCCAATCCAATATCTGGAGTAATCCTGTGCCTTGGTTACTAGGTCAATTGAAACTTATTATGAATATGAATTTGTGGTGTTGATTAGAATGTACATACATACATACGTATATGCACACATTGTATAAAAATAATAATACCAGTTTTTAATCTCAAAGATGGATCACTAATAAATAGCATATTGGGACTCCAATTTGTTAAGTACTAAAAGTTTTCCACATGGTACTTAGAATTACTCCCTACCACATACTTCCTATCATAATATGTAAGAAATTAATTCAAGTTAGAAATTGCTGAATAGACATTAGCAGAAAGAGAAACCCTAAACACTAAAACACTAACTACTATTAGAGAACACAGCATTTTTGTACATTTGAAGAGTGCTAACTTACTTCTTCTGCAGACATGTGGAATCGTAAAGCATTTGGCAATACACTGCCATATTCCCACCTGAGTGCTCTAATCCGAAGCAACCGGTCATACCTAGGACATGAGTGATTAGATGGCAAAAGAATAAAAGGGGTGAGAAGTCATTTTGATGAGAAGACTCAGGACTCACAAAAACCTAAATGAAATATGTAGACTTTAGCTCCTGATAGAAAGATGCTGACAAGACATCTTTGAGACAATGGGAAAAATATGCATAAGAACTGTATAGATTTCTGGGTATAGTGGCGCATGCCTTTAATACCAGTCCTTTGTGGGAGAGGCAGGAGGAACTCAGTGAGTTCAAGGCCAGCCAGGACTACATAATGAGACCCTAATTCAAAAACAAAAGAACCTGACAGATGCCACCAGGCATTGTGTATTTCTCAATGTGACAATATGCAGTGGTTACAAAGGCCAACAGATCCTTGCTGCTTAGAGATAAAAAGTATTAAGAATTCAGCAGTAAGCAACCATGATACTGCAACTAGTGCAGCATTAAAAAAAAAAAAAAAAACCCACAATTAAGCAAATGTGGCAAAACACTAAGATCTAAGGACG
This sequence comes from Cricetomys ansorgei, assembly GCA_026225945.1. NCBI lineage: Eukaryota > Metazoa > Chordata > Mammalia > Rodentia > Nesomyidae > Cricetomys > Cricetomys ansorgei. Next base: position 17,862 of record JAMJFZ010003377.1, on the reverse strand, counting down.
AAGTTCCAGAGGCCAAGTTATGTTGTCCTCTTTTTATAAATACACCAGTATTTCATAATTTAAAAAAAAAAAAATGTGTGTGTGGGGGGAGCCCGGTGTGATTTGCACATGGCATAATCCTAGCACTCAGGAGGCAGAAGCGGAGGCAGAAAGATCTCTGAGTTCAAAGTGAGCCTGGTCTACATAGCAAGTTCGAGGCCAGCCATGGGTACATGGTAAGACTTTGTCTCAAAAAAAAAAAAAAAAAAAAAAAAGAAGTACTAAAAAAGGAACAATAGAAGATTGTTCTTCTATTTAGAAGATTCCTTCTAATAGAAGATTCCTTCCTTCCTTTTTGCTACCAACTGAAAAACCGAACTGTTGTAGGAGTTTATTTTTAGTTATATATAAATTGTTTTGTGCTCTGTTGGGTGAGGGGCTATTTAGGTCTTGGCGCTTTGTATTGTCTGCAGGTGTTGGATTAATGTAGGGGGGGGGAAATGTTTGATTGCTAATGATCTGCACCTGAGGAGTTCTGACTCAATAAAAACGCCTGAGCTCAGATGCTCAGGATTCCACTGTTGAGTACAGTGCTGGCCATGATGGTGGTTCCCTCTGCAGAGTTCTGGCAGAGCTTGCACCTATGAGGATGCCTCTTTGTCATCCTTGGTGAGCCGCTACAGTAACATACAACTACATCAAACTACATAAAAATCCCTCCTAGGTTCCCTGACCCCCGAAGCAAAACTCAAGACACTTACAGGTATGCCATAGTGCAGCGTCGATTTCTTAACAAAGAACAATGCCGAAATTTGATGGTTGGTATCAGATCACCTCGTCCAGCTGACTTCGCTTCATTCCTGATAAGGACATGTAAGGAGCAAGAAACAAATATGTATATTCCAGTGTAGGTAAAAATTTCAAAGCCAGAATGTTTTGCTCATTTACAATTAGTAGCAGTTAACATGAGCAGAGTAGTTACCTCCATGTCAGTGCTTTCATTAGTATATTAAAAAATAAAAAACTGCCAGGTAGTGGTGATAAACTCTTTAATACCAGTATTTAGGAGGCAGAGCCAGAGGCAGAAAAATATGAGTTCAAGGCCAGCCTCGTCTACATAATGAGTTCTAGGACTAGGACAGCCAGAGCTACATAACCTAGTGAGACCCTATCTCAAACATATATATATATATATATATATATATATATATAAAACAATAATATAATAATACACATGCAATATATATTATTATATAATATATGATTATATAAATACACACACACACATTTGTGAAACGACTTGTCTAAGATCATCTATTTGGGATATGTAGTATTTATCACTGAGTATCTAGGCTATTTTGTTTTTTTCAGTGCTGGGATCAAACCCAGGGTCCCACACACATGCCTTAGCACTAAATTACTCCCCTGACCACATAGAGCCGTTTTCCACAGTCAGGTTAATTCTCCATGTTCTTTACAACTGCTTGCAATGTGCTCTGGATTATGAGAAACCAATACAATACATTTGGACTAGCAGGGCATGGTAGCACCATGTCTATAATCCCAGTACTTGGGAGACAAGGCAGGAAAGAAAGCTTTAAGTAAGACCTAACTACAAAATGAGACCTTTTCTCAAAAGATTAGATAAATTTAATAACAGAATAATGTAGAAAGTACATGTAAAACTTCTCACATTTACACATGATTAATTGACGGATTCACTTCTAGTCACAGGTTATTTTAAAATTCTTACTGCATTTATGTGTACACACAGTTTGATTAGAGAACAGATCATAGGGCAACTTTAGGGAGCTCATCCTCTTTCACCGTGCGGGTCCCAGGCATTGAATTCTGGTCACCGAGCTTAGCAAGCAGCAAGTACCTCCACACCCTGGGTCATCTCACCAACCCAATTTTATTTTTAAAAATCTTTTTATTTTATTTTATGTGTATGGGTGATTGCACCACATGCATGAGTTCCCACAGAGGCCAGAAGAGGGCGTCAGATCCCCGGGAACTGGAGTTATAGAACATTGTGAGTTGCCATGTGGGTTCTGGGAATCAAACTCAGTTGCTCTCAAGAGCAGCCTGTCTGTACCCTTAGCCACTGCCATCTCTCAGCCCCCTCACAAACAATTTTAACCAGAAACTAGTAACAATGGTAACCTCTCCAGAGATTTTAACAGAGTAAGGGACACATTTCTGGATCATTAAATTTGCGCAGAGTACAAATAGAGGGAGCACAGAAAATTCAGTCTCGTACTAGACCAAGACCTAAGAGGCCAACTCCAAAATTTATCTTTATTCTGTTTATTTTTCATGTAGCTCAGTTCTAGTGGTCAGAATGCCCGTTGTGTCCCCTCCTTCCTGCTTGTTGGATACACACAGCAGCCAAGACCCACCTCAAGACAAAGATGCCCACCCCGCACACTCTCCTCTGAAGTCACCCTCTGTTCCTTGCTGAGTCCCAGCCACGCTGGTCTTTAAGTGCAGTTTCCTGAGTATACACCTCCTTTCTGATCCTTGGCATATGCTATGTCCACTGCCTGAACATTCTCTGCTCACCCTGTTTTAGTGAGTAAAACCCACTTCTCCTTGAAGCCTCAGCTGAAATATCTTCCTTAGAGAAAACTCCCAGTTCCTTAATTTCGGTCATACTTCATACTGTCTCCAAGCATTATTCTCTCCCGTGGGCTTCCTTTAAAGCGTATCTCCCATCATGACACGTTTGTAGTTAATATCTGTCTCCTCAACAGTAAGGGTCATGAATAGAACTAGGTTATGTTATTTACAATGAAAATACCAGAAACATTTATCAGTGCAGATTTATTTGGTGCATGTCTGTTGAACAGATTAATGAACAACTTTGTAGAACTCAGTTCAAGACTTGACATCTGACTCACATTTACCACAGCCTTGCTCAGGTTCGGTTCCTCATTCTGTTGATAAAGATTTTTCTGTTATCTACATGTATTTTGTTCCTATCATTTTGTATGCCTCACAGATCTTATCAATATCTTATTAATTTCTACATCCAAGTAACTAATAAACCTCTCTAGTTAAGATTCTGACTACTGCCAGGTATTAATCCTAGCACTTGAGAGGCAGAGGGAGGTGAGTCTCTGAGTTTGAAGCTATCCTGGTCTACAGAGTGAGTTCCAGGACAGCCAGAGTTACAACAGAGAAACCTTGTCTCAAAAAAAAAAAAAAAAAAAAAAAAAAAAAAAAACCCACCAAACATCACTATTATCACAACTTACACATCAGACTGGTTTTGTTCATACAACGCTTTCATCTCCTCCAGAACTTGTCTGAGTCCGTCCTCCTGAAACATATAAACTGATATTGACATACATTCATTGGTTCCCCCTATTAATTTCAACCTGTACTGATTTATCTTTCATTTACATGCCTTACCGAAAAACAATAGACTTCAGGATATTTCCATGGCTACATATGCTGGCAAGGAACATAAAATGGTACAGCCCTGTGGAAATCAGTTCCACAGCTGTTCAAACAGTTAAAAGAAATGGACAGAGTAGTTCCTGAACTCGGGAGGTGAAGCAGGATCAAGAGTTCAAGGTCTTCATGCACTACGTAGACACCCTATCTTAAACAACGAAGGACAGTGGTAGAGCACTTTCTTAGTTTGCATAAGCTGTTTCCTGAGACCAGGAAAGAGTTAAACAGAACTACTATACGACCCAGAAATTCCACTCCTAGGTTTATACCTAATTCTATTCCTAGACATATACATTCTTTTCTTTTCCTTTTTTTTTCCTTGTTATTTTCTCCCTTTTATTCCTTTACTTTTTCTTTCTACCACTGGGCTAAATCTCCAACCACACTCAAAAACTTAACACACAATTTTGCTGACTTTTTTTTTTTAGGTCTTCATAATTAGTTTTAAGACAGGGTATTGCGAGTACTACATGACCCAGGCTGACCTCAAACTCACATTAAACCTCCTCTCTCTCAACTTACCAATTGCTGGATTTACAGGAATACTCTGAGCTGCAAATATTCTTGGCAGCATTATTCAAAAGAGTCAAAAAACAAAAATATCTCAAAGAACCAACAACGGATGGAGATATGAACCAAATGTGGCATTTCATTCATCGGAGCATCATTTAGCTATAAGAAGGAATGAGTACTGACACATGCTACAACATAGATGGATCCTGAAAACTCAAAGTTAAATCAGAGACACCAGACACAAAAGGACTATAGTTTGCATCTACTTATCTGAAATAACCTCTCAAGGCAGCAAATTCATAGACAGGAAAGCAATTTAGTGAGGCATAGTAGCACATACCTAGAATCAACCCCAGCAATTGGAAGGAGCATCTCAAGTTGAGGCCAGTCTGGACTACAAGAGTGAAACCCTGTCTTAACCAAAATGAGGGCAAGGAAGATGGCTCGGCGTGTAAGGGCACTTGCCTCCAAGCCTGATGACCTGAGTTCAATTTCTAGAACTCACAAAGTAGAAAACAGACTCTCTCAAATTGGCCTCTGACCTTCATACCTGCACTACTGTACACATGCTACCCCCCAAAAAAAAAAAATGTAAGAGGAAAGTGGTTATCAGGAGCTGTGAGAAAAGGGGAGTCTGGCATTACTGCTTAAGGATGACAGAGTTTCTGCTGGAGTAATGAAATACTTTTGGAAATGGTGAGGATTTGAAAACAGTGTGAATGTAATTAGTGGCACTGGAATGTACACTAAGCTAAAATGGGCAACTTTATATATGTATGTATATTTTGCCAATGAAAAAATGGTGGTGGTGGCATACATTTTTAATTTCCAGCGCTCAAGAGGCAGAAGTCTACAGAGCAAGTTCCAGGACAGCCAGAGCTACACAGAGAAACCCTGTCTCAAAACAACAACAACAAAAACAAAATAAAACAAAACAAGTAAAATAAATAGCCATTTAAGAAGTGAAATAGAGCCGGGCAGTGGTGGCACACACCTTTAATCTCAGCACTTGGGAGGTAGAGGCAGGCGGGTCTCTGTGAGTTCTGGGACAGCCAGAGTTACAACAGAGAAACCCAGCCTCAAAATAAATAAATAAATTAATTAATTAATTAATTAAGTGAAATGGGGGCTAGAGATATGTGGTTAAGAGCACTTGTTGCTCTTGTAGAGGACCCAGGTTGAATTCCAAGCACCCACATGACAATGTATAACCATCTGTAACTCCAGTTCTAGGAGAATCATTGCTCTCCTCTGACCTCCATAGGCACCAGGCATGCATGTGGTTGCATATATGTGTGCATGCATGCAAAAATTCATATATACACAATTTTAAAATAAATCTTTAATATAAATAAGAACAATATACATATTGCTCTCTCTCTCTCTATATATATATATATATTATAAAAAACAATAAAATACTACTGGAAATATACACTACAATAAGGATAGTCTCATATACATTATACTGGTAAATGAAGCAGGACACAAAGAGTGCATACTACATGATTCCATATGGCCCTTTAGAGGGCATCAGGCCCTTTATAGAAGTGTCAACTCTTAGCAGACTGAACAAACAAATGTTTAAAAGGCGATAATCTACAATCAAGGCAAGCAAATCTGTGGTTTCCAAACGCTGCGGATAGGATGGAGCTTCACCATGACCCCCGGAACTACTGAAGTTACATCAAGATGCTACAAGTTCATCAAGAAGCTGGCTATAAAGATATGTGTGGGTCTGGAGAAATGGCTCAGTGACTAAGAGCCCTTGGTGTTCTTGCAGAGGACCTGGGTTCCCAGCACCCACACCCTGCCAGTTCTAGAGAATACCACCCTCTTCTGTCTTCTATGGGGCACCTGCATGCACTCAGGGGCACTATGGGGCACAAGAAGCACTCAGATGGGGAAACTTTCCAAGACAATGGGTAACATAAATACGAGTCCTTTCTCTTTCTTCCTACAATTTGTTTGGCCCTGTTTCAAACTTTTTGTTTCCAACTTCAGAACCTAGCAAGGTGGAAAGGTAAACCCAGCAACTGACACGCGAGAAGACTCCAGCAAAACTCTGCAGACTCGCCCGGGGCAGGTCCACACAGGCCCCGCCCGAGGCCCCGCCCAGGCCTGCTTGAGGCCTCGCCCCCAGGTCAGAAGTCTGGCCCTAGATACGCCCCTCCCCGGCCGCTGTTCCTCACGTTGAAGGCCGGCAGCTGCCCTTCGGGCGCGCGGTGTAACTCGCGGACAAGCTCCATAGCTTTTTCGCAGAACATGATGGACGCGCCCAGGTCCCGCGGTCCCGTCAACCGTCAGATCAAGCCAAACGGTCGATGGGCTCCTGGCCACGGCACTTCTATCGTTAAGAGTCCCACAGCGCCAGCGATCAGCTTCTGCTCCTCACTTTGGCGCCAAATACGCTCAGCCAATGGAAGTGTGCTGCCGAGTGGGCGGGACCTAAGGCAGCCGAGAAGGGACATTTGACCTCGCTGCGCAGCCGTACTGATAGGCAAGGCATGTTGGTGAAGAGAATTATTTTTCCCCTGGCAAAGTTTGTTGAATCTGAGACCCCCAAGCCGAACCAAACGGCTCTTTTCCATTGTGCAATAAAGTAAAATGCACACTCTTCTCTTCCTTTTTATTCTCTCCATTTGCATTCATTATCTTTAGGTTCGAAGGGGCACCTTTACGTTAAGATGAAGAGTCCAGAAACAGGTTATGACATAGTGTTTTGTTTTAGTTTTGCAGTGCCGGTTTGACATTAAGGAGAAACCACCTTTTATTGGGTACTTTCTGTATGGTAGGAATTATGGTGTATATTTCAATTAATTCTCACAGTTCTCCTTAGGAGTATGCAGAACTGATAAGGAAACCAGTTAACTTATTCCAGGTCCCAGCTCATAAAGTGATTAGAACCTGCTTTCTTTGCATTTTCAGCTCTGGCACCCCTTGAGTTTAAAGCAGTTATTTAAAAATATTTGCAAACTGGAAAACATCACAGATAACAGCAATTCGAAGTTGGCCATGATAGTGTGATTGAATACCTGCAGTCCCAGCACTTCTGAGGAAGAAGAATTCCTTCAGTCTAGGAAGTCTAAAGGAGCCCCATGGGGGAAATCAATAAAAAATACTGTCTTGATTTGCCCTCTATTGCTGTGATTTAAAAAAAAAAAAAAAAGTGAACAAAAACAAATTGGAAAGGGTTAATTTAAATCACTTGGCACATTAACATACACGATTATGGGAAATTTCCTAATCTTACATAATGCAAGATAAAAGCCATACCAGAAAAAACACTCGTTTGTTTAGCTTTTTTCCATTTCTTTTCTCCTTTCTTTCTTTCTTTCCTTCCTTTTCTTTCTTCTCTTTCTTTCTTTCTTTCTGTCTGTCTTTCTTTCTTTCTAGATAGGATCTCACTATGTAGGACTAGGCTGACCTCAAACTCACCTGCCTCTGCCTCCTGGGTGCCAGAACTAAAGGTGTCACCTTGCCTCACTATTTAGTTGATTTTTGAAAAAGCACTATTAATTTCTATAAGGCAATAATGGATATCTATGTTGCTCTTTTGCAAATGTAGATAACAAGACTGTAACTGGAGTATCTGGACAGTGCTGAGAGCAGTGGCTCAGAGAAAGGTGCTGAGACAAACTGTCCTTCAGGTGAGAGCTTTGTTAGTTATTAATACCTCGTACAATATGGTTCTGACCAAACTAAGCAGAATCTCCCTCCAAGGGAGGGGTCCAAAGCCTGAAGGCAGTAGGCATGGAAAGCAGCCCACACTACACACTGGTTGCTTGAAGTCAGTTTACCTCTGTTCCTGGGGCACCTGGGGAAGAGCCAAGATTCTGCTTTTTGTGACTTCAAGGTCACAGTGCTGGCTTGTCCTATTCCTGTAGCTGGAGGGAGGCTGCTGGGAATGTAGCCTGATCTGTGAGACTACAGCTCCTGATCTAACAAGGACATACATTATCTGAAAAATGGGTATGGGAATGCCCCAGTTTAAAAAGGAACCATTTGTCCAGGTGTAGCGGCTCATGCCTGTAGTTCTGCCGTTCCAGAAGCTGAGACAAGAACATTCCAGAGAGTTGCAGGCCAAACTGGGTTAGAGTGTGAAACTCTTCTCAGAAAACAGTAGATAGGTAGATAGTAGATAGATAAGTAAATAGGGATGTCCTTTTATCTCTATTAGGTTATTAGTAGGTTAGTGGTTTGTTTGTTTGTTTTAATGTATATTGGTGTTATGCCTGCATGTATTTCTGTGGGAGGGTGTTGTATCCCCTGGAACAGGAATTACAGACAGTTGTGAGTTGCCATGTGGGTGCTGGGAATTGAACCCGGATCTTCTAGAAGAGCAGCCAGTGCTCTTAACTACCAACCCATCTCTTCAGCCCCAGGTTACTGTTTAAATTAAACACCCAATTATACTGCTGTAGGATTGTGATTCACAGACTGGTAATTACAACCCTTCTCAGCCATGCATCTTCTCAATTTCAGCCAGGAGGCAAAGTCCTTTAATGACCTTTAGATTCCTTTACTTTTAAAATGGGAACAGTAGTATACTTGTGAGCAGTCTTGATGATTCAGTCTTTCCTTCAGCAAATATTTATGAAGTGTGTACTATGAGCCAAGCATTGGTCCGGATACTGGAGATAATGCAGTAAACAAGGTTCTTTCTTGGAGCCTATCTTGCAGAGTGGAAAACATCAATACAGATAAAGATATATCAATTTCAAGTATTTTGGTGATAAGCACTAACAACAATAAACCAAGGAAGGTGGACACACCAAAGATGAGAGGGTCTGGGGGTTTTGTGTTAGTGTTCACCAAATATAACCTTCAGAGGGAGGGTAGCTCTGAAGATAAGGGCCTTAGGGACGAGGCTGGTGCCTAAAACCAAAGAGTGTGGCTGGAGCTCTGACAGGTAGGCTACTATACAGCCTTTTGCATATAACCTTTTAATTTTGAGAGAGGTGGGAAACTGTTTTCCGTAAATGACAGAATTAGACCTAGTTTAAAAAAAAAAGAAATCCCCTGTGGCACATGAGTTAGAGGAAGTAAAGCAAAAGTGAAGGCAAGAGACCACTTAAGAGTTTTAAAATAATCCAAGTTAGGAATGGTGTCTGCTTGTTCCAGGGTGGGGGAACGGTAGAGAAGATGAGAAATGGTTAGATACTGGATTCTGAATAGAGGACTGACACAACACTGAATGACATGTGTGGTGTGGCTTCAGAAAGGAAAGAAAAAAAAAAATCAAGGATGAGCCTAGAGTCTTGACACCAAGAAGGGCAAGGATGAAGGAGTTCCCATTTGGCAGGAGGGGAAGGCTATAGATGGAGAGAAGGTAGAAGAGGAGCTGGGTGCCTGTTAGAAGTCAGCAAGGAGCAGACCTTTGGATAAAGAGCCTTAGTTCCAGGAAGGGTGTCGTGACTCAGAGATACAATGAGGGCTTATCTCCAGCGTGAAAGTATATTTAAATCCTTGGAGATCAGGAGATGACGATCATATGGACAAAGTCTAGTCTCCCCACAACCCCCCCCTCCAGTTCCGTCTATCCTCCCCCCCTTCTTTTTGTTCCAGGTAATGGAACTCTGAGCCTCAGGTATACTAAGGAAGTGCTACCACTGAGCTACATCCAGCCTTTTTTTATTTCTGTTATTTTGAGGCATGGTCCACTAAACTGCCTGGATTGGTCTCCAACCTGTAATCCTCCTGCTGTTAGCCTCGGTAATAACTTCAGGCATGTCTTATCAGGTCTATCTGCTTTTTTTCCATAAAGATTTTATTACTGATAGGTCAAAATTATTTTTTAAGCATTATATGCTTTTGGAACCTTCAAACCTCTAGTACTGTTTCTGTTTTGTTTTTAAGGTCGTAGACATTCACAGGGTATGATATAGCAATATCAAAGAATATCAATATCAAGTCAAAGAAATTCTTGGGCCACTTGAAAATGTCATTATAAAGCCAACAACATAACCCATTTACATTTCTAATTTCCTACTTAATCTTTATCAGTTACCAACAGTTTTCAAACCTATTGACATACATGCTGAAATTACAAAATTAACTTTGGAATAAGCATGGAACTATATCTTTTGGTTGTAGATCATTAATAAAATTAATCCTACCATATCAATCAAAGCAAAAACTATAAAAAGCTACATATATGAAAGTGTCCTTTAATATCTCCTTTCCTTTTTTTCTAGGTGGATTGAATTATTAATTTCGGGTGTCACAAGTGCAAATTAATCTTTGAAAAAGATTTCCAGGCCTCCACCAGTTCTAATCATTTTTGTGAAGATCCAAATTTTAATAAGATATTTCAAAGCATGTAGGCAGTTCATTTTCTTACATTCAGCCAAAGAACAGAAAATAAATACAAACTTTTAAATGGCACATTCGTTTTCTTTCTTTTTTTAAGGTAAAGCTTTTTGTTGAAGATAACAAACCTTGAGAACATTTGGGAATTCTTGCATATTTAGGGGAGACAAAGGCCCTAGAGAGGGAGTGAGGGAGCCCTGCTAGAGGAACTAGAGCTCTGAAGGACCCCCTTCTGGCTGTCCCGCTCCCTGGGCCTCACCATTCAGCCCACTGAGGTGAGGCATGCCTGAGTTCGACTGCGGACGACACCCGGCACCTAGAACAACTCAGCCTAAGAACCCAAACCGACCGACCTTAACCCGCGGCGTAAACGCCGCAAGACACCAGATTAGCCCTGCCCTGCCAATTAGCCCTGCCCGCAGCTTCAGCTTTTTCCGCCCTTCTCCAAGATGGCGGCTGTTGGCGCTGGGGATGCTGGGCGCACTGCCCGCGGAACCAAAGGGAGGGGATGGGGGGCGTGTTTGGGGCGGGGCTGTCGGGAGCCGTGTTTTGATTGGTCAGGGTGGCCGACCGGCCCCCGGCGCTGGTCCAGAGCGGGCGCCGCGGCCTGGGGCTGGGATGTGACGAGCAGTGGACTCCGGGCTCCCGGCGGTGACTGCTGTGAGCGGCGGCGACTGCAGCGAGGGCGGCGCAGGCAGGAGGGCGAAGCCAGGGTGACTAGGACTGCCGGCCGACAGGGCCGCGGGATGAGGAAGCGGACTGAGCCCGTCACCTTGGAGCATGAGCGCTGCGCCGCCTCAGACTCGTCCTCCTCCGGCTCGTCCGCCGCGGCGCTGGACGCCGACTGCCGCTTGAAGCAGAACCTGCGCCTGGCGGGCAAGGGGCCGGCAGAGCCGCGCTGCTCAGCTGGCGCGGGCATGAAGCGGGCGCTGGGCAGGTGAGACGCGGCGCGGGTACGCGCGGGCCCCTCGCCTGGCGGGCAGGTAGTCTCAGGCCCTCTCCTTCAGTGATCTGCTGCGGGAGCATCACACCGTCCCATCCTCCCGGCGTCCTCTTCGACCCTTCAGACTGCCCTCCCCTCATCTGGCCCTCTGGGACCATCCAACCCTGTTCTTTCCCCCAAACACCTGCCTCCTGAGCGCTCCTTCTCCCCTCGATTCCCTGGCGCCCACCCCCACCCACCCTACGGACTTCTCACTAACCCACCCGGAATCCTGGCATCCAGACCCTTATCAGGTTAGCTCTCAGGGATACTTAGCGACAGGGTCAGTGGTAGTCAGGGGTCCAGTAGTCCTGACTGGTCCTGGAAGAGTCTCCTGAAGAGTTAGAAAGGCCGCACGTTAAGAAGAGGGGCACGGAGGGTGGACCGCAGCCCCTGCAAGTACTGCTAACCACTTCACCTGCTTTACCTTGACCTCAAACGGAGCACAGTAGCAGCGCTCCTCTGTCTGGAAATTTTACAGATGCTTGGTCCTTTCTTCGGTAGTTCATCCCAGGTAACTATTTCAGAGCAGCATTCGCCTACCCTCTTGCGAGAGTTAAGCCCTTTTAGTTTAAGAGTAAGGATGCATTCATTCTCAGCTGTTGGAAGGAACCGGTCGGTAGTTGGCTGTGCAGGTGGCTCCAGGCACTTGGAATCTGTGCAGGAATTGGTCATTGAGAATCGCTTTGTAAGGTTCCTCAGTCCTCTGGGGTTGGTCTGTTCGTTAGTTTTGCATCCTCTCCTTGAAATGGAGAAAAGTGCAATTATGTAAAGCTGTTTTCAAAATTGAAACAGCTTATTTCATAGGGATAGGTTTCAACCGTTCCCTCTATGTTGGTTTCTTAATCTGACAATTTGTAGATTATTATCGTTCTTTGCAGTTTCAAAATCTTGCTAGTTTATGATCAGCTAAGTTAGTTGCAATATTCCCAAGACAGAACTTGCAGTAGTTATTTCTTTTTCTATCAATTGAATGTTCCTTACATTTACCCAAATTGAAAGAAAATTAGACCTTAAAGTTCTGTACTTAAAAAGATCATGAACTTAAACTATAGAAATCTCTAAGTCAGTGGTTCTCAATCTTGCAGAAGGGCCAGAACTGGATGTTTTTGTTTTGTATGTGAGTAAAATTAACTAGCAAGGGGTGGGTGAGATTGCCTAACTGGTGAAGTCTAATGACCTGAGGTCCATCTTTGAAACTCACTTGGTGGAAGGAGAGAACCATTGTCTCCCAAAAGTTGGAGCCTCTGACCTCCATGCAATTCACCTCATATACATGCACACAAAATAAACATATTACATGTAGTTAAAAGTTAATTAGCAGGTGATTAATCTTTTGTAAAACTGATGTACTCTCTTTACTTTCTCTTAAAAGTTTACCTACATTAAAAACCCTTGATAGCTCCTTGATGATTTTTATTTATATGGTTTGCGTATAACTTAGACAACTTAGAAATTCTTCCTTTGAAAAAAATCAAATTGCTATGCACAATAATGTTTGTGGGGCAGGAATACTTCCCTGACACCTTCCTTGTATTAAAAGGACCTGATTAATGTTGAGGGACAAAGGGAAGCATTCAAGTGGTGCCCACATCCTCTGAATGAACAGAGGCTTTAGAGGAATAAAGCATAACAGAGAGAAGAAAGTCCAGACTGGAGAATTACTCCTTTTCAAGACGTCGTGGTGCTTCACTCAAGCCAGCCCAGCCCTGTTTACACTGTGATTGTTACGATTGCATGCATGCTTGTTGAGTTGCTTTACCTGTCTCCTCCCGGCAAGAATGGAAGTGCAATGAGAGCAGGTTGCTTTCTCCACCTCTGTATTCCAACACCTGCCAAACGATAGGTGGCAAAAATCCCTGTTGAGTGAATGTGTATCTGTGGAGTAAATTCCTAGAAGTGGAATTGCTGGGCCTACGGGTGTGTTTATAACTGACAGGTAAAGTATGCACTGAAGAATTAATACTGAGTGGACAGCCGTCAGTGTAAGTTGTCTGCCCTTAAGACTGTTTATAATCACCACATTTTGACCTTGCTTGTTTCTTTAACTCCTTTCTTTGGATACTTCAGACACACAAAAAAGTGGGGAAAACAATCTTATGGTCCTCTGTGTGTCCAGCACACACTTTCAAGCTTTCGTTGTTTAGCAGTCTGGAATCATCCCTCTTCATTTTTTTTTTTTGGTTTTGTTTTTTGCAACATTGGAGACTAGACTATTTTTAAGCAAATTTTATTTATAAGTACTTTAGGATACCCTGAACAACAACAACAACAACAAAAATGATTTGAAACAATGTAGTAATGGTAGTACCATGTATCAGCTATGTATAATATTCAGTCTGCAAACACATTTACTAACTTCTCAGAAATGTAGTGTGAGACGTTTTTGAAGGAGTTTTTGTGATCTTGGTTTCTTTTAAAACAGAATTTTTTTGGAATGTGTTTTTGTGCCCATCCCAGGTGTAATGGATAAGAGTGAGTTTGATTAAGATTATTTGTTACTGGTGGTAGGATTTGTTTACATGCTGCTATGAAAGACATAATTAATGTTTTTGCCATATGCAGCTTAGATTTTTGGGAACTTTGCTCAGAGTATGTATATATTGGTTGAGGCCTGGAGAGCCGGGGAGGGAATTAAGTTCAGGGATATTGCGTTGAGACGTTAGTCCAGCTGATTAACAGCTCCTGCTCTCCCAAATTCAGGCTGACAACAAGAGCAGTGAATATTTCTTTCTTTTTTCCTATCTTTTTTTTTTTTTTTTTCTGAGCTAGAGGGTAAACAAGTGTGATTGCAAACCTGCTACAAAATATCTTACTGATTACTTTATCTTTAAATCGTTTTTCTTTGCTCCCTACCTATATACTTCCTTTAGAAAAATTCTACACATTCTTTTTAAACTTTTTATTTATTATTTTGTGTGTGTATGGTGTGTGTGTGGAAGTACATGTGCCATGTAGAAGTCAGAGGACAATTCTGTGGAATATAGCTTTTCCTTCTACCTTTATGTGGGTTCTGCAGTTGAACTCAGTTCTCCAGGCTCAAATAATAACTACCATTACAGGGTGAGAAATCCTGCTAGCCTCTACCATACATTTTATCCTAATTAATTTTTTTGGTGTTGTTGAAAATAGGATCCTTTATCATAGCATGTATTTTTATTTTATTAGCTCATAACCAGTAACTTATTATTTTTTCGTAGATAAGAATTTTGTCCCTTGTCTTTTTTTTTTTTTTTTGGTTTTTCAAGACAGGGTTTCTCTGTCTTAACTCTTGCTGTCCTGGAACTCCCTCTTTAGACCAGGCTGGCCTCAAACTTAGAGAGATCCTTCTGTGAGATCCTTCCAATCTTTCTCTTTTGAGATGGCCCCTGAGCCCTGGGGACATGTGTATTATACAGGTCTTATTTGTGAATGAGCACTCCACTGATGCTTATTTTAAAGGGATTAAAGTGTCCACTACCGCCCAGCTTATGACTTCTTCAATTAAAAGTGGCTGAATGGGGAGAGCAGCAAGATGGGTCAGTGGGTAAAGGTGCTTGTTGTACCAGTCTGGTGACCTGGATTCGATCCTTGAAACCCATCTATAGGCAGAAAGAGAGAACTTTTCAAAGTAGTCCTCTGACTTTTACATGTGTACCATAGCAAGCACGCCCCATACAACCACACGTGTTTGCGAGTGCATCATACACACACATACACACATCTTTAATAATTAAAAAAAATTGATGGGCGGTGGTGGCACATACCTTTAATCACAGCATTAAGGAGGCAGAGGCAGGAGGATCTTTCTGAGTTCGAGGCTAGCTTGGTCTACAGAGTGAGTTCCAGGGCAGCCAGGGGCTACCCAAAGAAACTGTCTCAAAAAACAAACAAGCAAATAAATTAAGAAAAGGAGTCATGGAAGATAGTTTACCAGGTCTGTGCTCACAAAGGTGGAATGCAGTTCTAGATTCCTGCTGTTCTTCCCAAGAAAATCAAATAAAGCATGCAGGAAGAATGTTTAATGACACAATTGTGACAAGCTTCAGGTCAGTGCTGTTTGTCTACAGTTGGTACCACAAAACTTAGGTTTCATTAGGTTTTTGCTTTGCAAAGGGCTGTCGGCATAGCAAGTCACTTGTCTCATCCTGTGTTGTGGGTGAGCATGCAGATTTTCAGGACAGAGGGACCGCCCAGCACAGGAAAGATGATAGCCAGAGTGCCTGGACTAAAATGTCCATTATCTAGAGGACCTGCCATTTGGGTTTAGTCTCCCTTGTAGTCAATTCCACATTTTATGAGATGCTGCATAGTAACCTGAGTCTCAAGTGAGTCTTTCAAATCTGTGGCTTGGCATGAGCTACTTAACTTTCTGAGTCTGTAATGTGGAGATAAGAATGTCTCCCAGTTGGATTATGACAGTGAGGCCCAGGTGTGTGGAAAATTCCCGGCACCTGGTGAGCATCAGCCAGTAGCATCTTCTGGTGAAACCATCCCTATTCTTGTTAACAATGTCTTAAGCTAAAGGAATTAAGAAGATGTTAGCATGTGACAAGAATTTATTCCTCCTTCCCATCCCTGACCCCAGATTATAATCTAGCACTTCATAGTTGTACATTTAATATGTCCTAGTTGGTAAACATATCCTTTTTATTACTTATATTTATTTGTGTGTGTATGGTGGGGCAGCACTCACATGCTGTGGTGCACATGTGGAGGCCAAAGGATAATTGGCAGGAATCAGTTCTTTCCTTTTACTGTATGGGTCCCAGGGATCAAACTCAGGTCCTCAAGCTTGGCTGCAAGTGTCTTTACCCATTGAGCCATCTAGTCATCCCTGTATCTGTTGACATTAGAACATTTCTAACTGTGCTGTTGGTTTATTCAACACTTCTTTAAGCTGTCTCCCCAACCCAACCCCACGCCCTGTGTGTGTGTGTGTGTGTGTGTATGTGTGTGTGTGTAGCTTAGCATGTATGTATGCATTTTGTAGGAGGCAATTTCTACTGTGCGGTTCCGGTGATTGAATTCTGGGCATCAAGCTTAGCAGTAAGTGCCCTTACCTGGTGAGCCATCCTGCCAGCCCTGAGCCATTGTTTTAACGGTTGAATATCTGTTAGGTATGATAACACTTGCAAAGCTGCAACAGTAATCATGAGCTTAACCTTCCTGTAGGAGAGACAGGAGATGAAAAAAAATATGTCAGGTGCTTTGGGTACTAAGGAGAGCTGGCCAGTAAGAGGCCAGCTGTGGACAAACGACTGTCTTCTAAATGAGAAGAAAGAAGCCTTTTTGACAATGAGACAATTGAATGGAAGCTTATGGTTACTTTAGAACAGTATGGCACAATAGGCTCTGTATATATGTCTAGTTCACTCTCTCTCTTTCTCTCTCTGTGTCTCTGTGTGTGTGTATACATATATACATACATACATATATACACATACAAGAACAAACTGAAGATGGTGGAGGTTAGGGGTGTTGTCATCAGGTGAGAGAGGCATTGTGGGGCTTGAGCTGGGGAAGTAGCCTTGGAGATAGAAAAAAAAAATGTGGGAATTTGTGACCATACCTGGAAGGAAGCATTATCAGGATTTACTGATTGCTTGAATGGAAGGAATATGGGAGGGAAAAAAAAAAAGGAGTCTTTTTTTTTTTTTTTTTTTTTTTTTTTTTGAGTAACTGAAAGAACAGAACTGCCATGTGCTATAAGGGAACTGTCTTGTTGGTTTGCTGCTGCTATAACAATACCACAAACTGGGCAATTTAAAAACAAGAAAAGTTTTAAAATGTACAATTGTGGAGTATGGAAAGTCCAGGATCAAAGGGTTGCATTTGAGGAGGGCCTTGGTGCTACAACTTCACATAGCAGAAGGTATCACATGGAGAAAGAACATGCTTGAGAAAATGGAACAAGGACAGGCGAATACTTGAACACAGAGGAGAGACAGTTTGCTCTTCTAACAAAGCTACTCTCGTGATTTCTGACCCACTCCTGGATGTGACAGCCTTAATCCAGTCTTACCTCCTCTTAAGCATTCCACCATCTCAGTACTGTCCTATTGGCAATTAAGTTTCAACATGCACTGGGTATGGCAATGCATGCCTGTAGTCTTAGCTTATTGGGATACTAAGGAGAAAAGGAAGAATCACCTGAGCCCAGATGTTTTGGGTCACCCCCCTTTTTTTTGTCATTGTGTATTTTGGAGGAGTTCAAACCATAGCATGCTATTATAATAGTCTCACAGCTCTGAAAAAATTCACAGTACAGCATCAACTCAAATGTCCCAAATTGAGAGTCTCATCTGAATCATATATGGGTGACATTTGGAGCACAGTTCATCCTGAGGCCTATTTTCTCCTGCTGTGAGCCTTAACTTCCAAAATACAGTGGTGGGGCAGATACTCCAAAAGGAATCGGTAGCAAGAAGAAAGAAGTAGCTGGTCCCTAATAAGTCCAAAACCATCAGAGGAAAATGGCATTGGTCTAAAAGCTAAAGAATGGTGTTCTTTGGGTGCTGTGGGACAGTGGCATTGTGTTCATGGGTGCTTGGGTCTTTACGGTCTCCAGCACTCCTGCTTCTGCAGCTTTGTTGGGCTTACCAGCAGTCATGGACTGGAATCCTTTACCTCAG
>JAMJFZ010003376.1:50000-82789 GCA_026225945.1 Cricetomys ansorgei | reverse complement strand
CCTGGCCTTCTTCCACAGCTTCTGGGCAGCCATATTACCCATGCTTTTCTATAAAATGGCACATAGTATGTGTTCACTGAAATGTTGCTTTAATTGAAGACATCTGGTGCTGGGATTGAACCCACAACCTTGATCCTTTTAATTGTGTAATTCTAACCAGCTACATGCCATTAGGAAAAGCCACTTCTGTAGCTGTGATGAGCCATTCTTCACAGGCTCTGCACAGCCATAAGCTGACAATTGCTGCTAGTCTTTCCTATGCAGAGGCAGGCCGGAGAAATGATACCCCACTAAGCTAGATTCTAAGGCCTATAACCATCTCTTGGGCCATGTGTTTAGCAACTTATATTTAATAAATAGAGCAGCAGAATCCGATTATCCTGGGCCCGGTGATGGTTCAACTCGATTGCCAGGGAAATAGAGTTAGAATCCTGAATTGTTTTTATGAATTGCAATGGGCAATTGGAATTCCTGTTCCATATGGCGCTGACTCTGATTGTGGGCTACACAGCCCATTCCCCATCAGATGGTCCCATTTGGGGTCAGTGATTATTGCAGGGAACAATGTGTGGAGGCAGGTGATCCCCAGGGGGGGTCCATTAGATTTCAATTCTTTCGCCTCGATTGCTGCCCCATTGCAGACCAATGGGCTCTGGCACTGTTGGGCTAGCGTGCTCACATTTTTAATCTGCAAAACTGGTGTTTACAGGGCTGGCTCTATCCAGGGCTTTGGAAAAGACAGAAACAATGGTTGGAAAAGAATAAATGCCTCCTATAAAGGTTACTGGAGATTGTTTTCATGCTTCTAGAGGTGGAGGTGGGTTCTTTTATCTGCACAGGCTCACCTGCTTCCAGCTGTCATGGTTGCAAGGAGCATCCTCAAAGCTACTGTGTGCCCAGCCAGGCAGGAGGGGTGGCATGCTGCTTGGCTTTCAGAGTGACATTTCCCCCTCCTCTGACCACTCCGCCAACCCCCAAGAATATGTTTTCCTTCCTAGTCTTGCTCCCTGGAGAGTGTTTGCCATCCTCTGCTCCAGCCAAAGGAGGGGGCTCCCTCTCCCATCAGTTCACAGGAATTATAGAAACTTCCTTAAAGCTGTTCTTGTGGCTCACGGGCTCAGCCATTAAAAAGCAGCTCCGGGGTCTGGGGGAAGAAAGTGGCCTATGTGAGCCTGAGGTCCCTGAAAAAATGGACTCCATTCAGATCTCCAGAACAAGCACACACCTCGAGCAGTGCCCCTTGCTAAGGCTTTTGTGAATGCTCCAGAGTGGGTTACAGGGGAGGCTGGCTTTGGCACATTATGAATATCAATGGCTTCCCGTCGCGATCTTCCTATCATAAAGCAGCATTCATACAATATTCACGAGTGTGGTGGAGACAATGAGCCGGCTCCCTCTGCGGCCCCTTTCCCTTCCTTGTCAGGAGGAATCAGCTCGGTGAGGAGCGTGGGCAGCCTAGCTTGAAGTAATTACTCCGAAAACTGGGGCTCTTGAGCCGGTGCAGCCCGTGTTTTGTGCTTGCGCGTCACGTGCCTTTCATGGGTTCCTTCTTATCTAAATGTTCTTTCTATCGTGGGGTTATCTTTCTCTCTCTGTCACTTTCTGAGTTTTTTTTTTAAAAAAAAAATTCATAGCCAGAATAACCTATAAAGGGACTTCGGCAATGTCATTGTGACCTCTTTGTTCACTGACCCGGACTGGAAGTCAGTCCTTCTGGCCTCCATAGAGAAGTCACACACCCACACAGCTTGGGTTGAGAAACGCCTAGAAGCCATGGAGCCTTCTTATTTAAAGGTGAAATGAAACCTCTTTACTTGAGTGGTGAAGTCTTAACGGCCTACATAAGGTAAACGACAATAAAGCAGACCAAGTGGTGCTTGCTAGCTGCCCATTCGTGTGAAAGGGCTGTGTACCACACTGATAATAGCCCTAACAGCAAGTAGATACGACGGAAGGGAGGCTGGAAATGGGGCTTGTAATAGCATGTGTCCCTTCTATTAATGTACTTCCATGAATGGCTCCAGAGAGCAAGGCGAAATGTTCCTGCCTGGATGGGAAGGCTGCTTTGATTTGGGTTCCTTTCCCATGGGGGCCTCAGTCTGCGGGGAGGGTGGTGGCATCAAGACAGGTGAAAAGTAAGGGCAGAAGCCTCCTGGTCCTCAACTATGCTTGACTCTTGGACTAATGAATGAGTTACCCCCCTACAGCCCAACATCCGTTGTCCAGGTCTTGGTCATTTTACAAGAGCCATTTGATGTATAGACTTCTTGTTCAGACAGGGCTTATTTTCTACAGAGAAGCCTGGGGGCACTCTAGTATGCTCTGGGATACTAAGATTTACAGATATTTTTGGCAACATGGCAGTGGCTAGGATGCTACCCACTGGGATTCCTGTAGAAAACTAAATCAATTCACCCTCTAAATTCAAGCCCGATTTTCCATTTTCTCTTATTTTGCTCCCTTGTTTGATTTTCAACTTTCTTTTTTTGTTATCCACAGGCATCAGGAAAATGTGATTTAAATACTCTTTCTGGTCGCAACAACGTTACAGAGTTGGCAGGACAGGCTTCTGGTTCCTGTTTGGAACGTTAACGAAGAGTATCTTTGTCCCAAGACCCACAGTGGCACTCCTAATAATTAGTAAAGAATTTCCCTTAGGCACCATTTTCCAAAGTGGATACTCATATGTGAATGCTGCTTTGCTATTATTAAGTCTTACGAGGAGAATACTGCCATGGTCAAACAAATTTGGGGATGTTGTGCTAAATAACTTAATTGTGTCTGTTCCTAACCTGACTTCTCAACCCCAGTATTTTCACTTCCTGTGGCTGCTGTAAGAAATATCAACAAGCTTGGTGCTTAATGTAGAGCTGGAAATTTGGGTCTAGTGGTTGAAAGCTTGCCCAGAATGCACAAAACCCTAAGTCTAATCCTCACCACCACATAAACCAAGCATGGTGGCACAGGCCTGTAATACCCGTGTATGAAAGTATTAGGAGAGTGAAGAGTTCAAGACCATCCTCAGCTACATGAGACCAGTGTGGGTTACATGAGATCTTGCCTCAGAAATAATTATTCCCTCAAAATTATGAAGGTTGGAAGGTTGAACCCAGCTTGATCGGTTTAAGTGAAGGTTGTGGGCAGGGCTATGCTCTCTCTGGGAGCTCCAGGGAACAATCCACTCTTCTTTCCAGAAAAGAGGTGGTTTTGCTAGATGTCAGCATTTAACAACATACAGCCATGTCGTGCTGATCTTTAAGGGCAGCATCTTCTTCTCTCTCTGCTGCATCTTCTCGTCAGCAGTTTCCCTTCTGTCTGTGTAACATCTCCTTCTGCTCGTGCTTGGAATTGGAAACGTCCCATAGGGACAGGAATTGATTGCTTGGTGCAGTGGTATTCTGGGGGTAGTTGGATCACGGGGGTTCTCGCTTCCTTGCCGTGATAACCCACTGATGGATTAATGTCTGAATGGACCATTTTGAGGGAATGGATCTAGTCAAAGGAACTAGGTCCCTGGGGCCATGCTCAGTGATGAATCATGGAGGTTGATCAATCCAGCTGCCCTCTCATCCATGTGGATGTGGGGTTTATTTGTATTAATAAAGACAATACTTTCCTCTACTCTGGAGATACTGCCCCCTAGCTAAAACATCAAAAACTGTCAGAAATCTCACAGGCCATTTATGCTACTTTCAATAGGTAAAGTTATCTCTAAGGAATGGTTAAAATAGGACCATATTAGGGGTGTCAAACACTGGATTTCTGGCTCCCCTACATGTAAATTAATTAACCCCATAGAAATAACTTATCTCTTACAATAATCAGTGTCCTAATCTATGAAATAAGGTATTAAGTATGCCTACTCTGTTGCATTGAATGCATAGTGTGCGCAAAGCTCTTCATTAAATGAGAGCATTATACAACCTAATTTAAATTTACCTTTATTCTGTAAACTTCAAAGCTTTAAAAAGAAATCCCAGTCCTCTAAGATGGTCTTGGTGATAGATGGGTGGTTTTCTACTGGAAATCAGGTCGATTTCTCTGGGCTCAGAAATGGCCCAGAACAAACACACTTGTACTTTCTTCCCCCCATTGAAAATGCTGCCATACTAGGGTGTGGAACATATTCACTGATGGTACAGTGGATGAACTCCCCTTGTCCAGCTCTCTTCTCTTCTCCTGATATCTTCTTCTCAAAGTCATTAGATCCTGGTTGGAGGAATCCTTGTGATATCATCTAGATGAGCTGCTCTCAGATGTCCATCTCGGGCATAGCAGAGGCAGCTTTACGTCAGAAGGAGTTGGGCTCCCATTAAACATCATTGCTGGGTACCATCCCAGGGATTCTGATGCAATGCATTTGAGGTAGCTCCTGCATTTTAACAGGGTTTTCTGGGAGGTGTTATATAGCTGGTCCCTACACTGATCTAACTTCCCCTACTATCTTATACAGAGCCACTCACAAGGGATCACACTGAATGTTCTTTCTGATGAAGAACAGAAAACGCCATGGAATCCTTCACTGGAGAACTGCTGGGTAAAGCAGTGTGGTTACATAGACAGCTGTGGGTCAGAGAACCTTGTCTGAACGTCCTCTGCTCACACAGATATTTGTTTTTCACATACTTCTAATCGGCCAGTGCTCTTTTCATGGCGTCTCTTGTCTTCACAGATCCTCTGATTTAACACCCCTTCCCCTCCTCTCTTCTTGAGTAAGTGGGGGTTTGGAATGGCTGGCCTTTTTGCCTTAGTGCTGGCTTGTTTTCTTTTATGCTTTTTATTTTTCAGAGATAGTCTCAGAAGTGAGAAGAAAATTTTCTTTCCCTTAAATGATGAATCACTGAACATCTCAAAAAAAAAAAAAAAAAATCACAGCTCATGCAGTTGGGAGAGGCCTTAGGGTCTCCGACACTCAGAAGTAAAAGAAAACATCACCTGCCTTCTCCGAATAAACAAAGCTAGAGTCAGAAGCAGGGAATGATTTTCTGAATCATAAGGCATGAGTTTCCATCTCCCGTCTCCTTATTTCTTAAGCAGGGTTTATTCAGAAAATCTTATTTTAAAATCATATATATGAGAGCAATGCTTTCCTACTTCAAAACTACCACCCTTCAAATATTCATCTGGCGAACCTGAAGAATAGCCTTGTTTTGCTTTTTTTTTTTCTCTTTTGGCAGAGCTCATAATTGCTTATTGACATCTGATATTCGCCAGTGTACACTTATAAATAAATATCACAATGCTACAAAGTAAGCCAGCCAATATCTATTAAGTGGTAGATGAGTAAAATGTTTACTGTACTTGCATTAGACCTCACTTTTTTTTCCAGAGCGTCTTGCCCGATCCCTGCTTCTCCTGCCTCAGAGCATCCTTTCTCAGGGATGCTCTAGTTGTTTGTCGCCAGGAATATCCATGTTGGCTGAAATGTACGTAGGTCCCTGGACAGTTCTGAAAGCTACTTTGGGTTCTTCTTGGAGTGTGGGTACAGCCATTGGGCATCCTGCTGTCCCTGTTCTCTTGAATTGGACTCTTGGTATCCAAGAGTGCTGGTGACCTATTGCAGGTCACTTCCTGTGTGTGGTGGACTCACGCCTGATCTGTAGTCAGGAAACAGAGTTGAACATGGTCAGAGTGTAAGTCTTCACTGGAAGCAAAGTTCTGCCCTGCCTTGCTGTGGTCTTTCCTCCCTCAGTAAGGGCTCTGCCTTCTTTAACTCACACTTATCTGAAAGTCAAAGACAGGATTCGTGATACCAGGGAAGGCCTCAAAGAGAGCATATGGAGACCCCAGTTCTGAGATAGATTATGGGAATAGAAATGACAGTCTTCACAAGAGCCATGGGGAGCCAGAGACTTGTTGTGGTCTCTAGATCCAACAAAGTTAGATGTTTACTGATCACAAGGAAAGGGCAGGATGGCCCGTGTGTGTGTGTGTGTGTGTGTGTGTGTGTGTATATGTGTGTGTGTGTTTATGTGTGTGTATATGTGTATGTGTGTGTGAGTGTGTGTGCATGTGTGTATGAGTGTGAGTGTGTGTGTGTGAATGTGTGAGTGTGTGTGAGTGTGTGTGAGTGTGAGAGTGTGTGTGAGTTTGTGTGTGTGTGTGAGTGTGTGTGAGTGTGTCCCACGCACAGTGAAAAGACTCTGTGAGGTTAGTGGTTGATTTTATTCTTTCTCTTTTAAATTGCTGATATTTCCAACATCAATTATTATCATGAATTTTCATGGCTTTGCTGGGGAATGTATTCATCCAAACCAGCCCCTTATGCTATGAGCAGCAAGGTGTAGAGCTCAGAGGATCCTAAGATGTTAACTGTTTGAGTGGCAAGAGGGCTAGTGGTGAATGCAGGACATTCTGACTTTCCCTTTCCTCTTCCTGTTCAACTACATCATCTGGGCATTCTAAATAACTCGAAAAGCAGTATAGCTACCCGGTGTATGAATATCCAGTGCCTGGCTCTGTCTCCTTATTATTTTAAATTGCTCTCCTGCCCCTCTTCCTCCCAGCCCACTGCCTTCCCACCATTGCCTCTCTTACCCCCAGGAGACCCTGGATTAGGGAGCATTTTGCTCTGTGTGCAAAACTGCCAACATGGGACTAGCCCAAAGATCTGACACCTGGCTGCTTCCCTTGAGCATTCAAAAGACATTTGCATATTCCCTAGAAGGAGATTCAGAGGAAGTCACCAGCCACCAGCGTCCACTGTCACCTTCACCCTTCCAGGATAACTGGAGTGGAAGGACAAGGCCCATTGTGTCCCAGTTTCAGATTTGTTCTGCTGCTGGGGAATTGGGGTGGAGCAGGCAAGTACGGGGCAAGAGGAAGACAGATGAACTGTTAATGGAGTCTGAAGCCGCAGATTGAGAGAGAGCCCACGCTAGACAGACAGACCTATGGATTGATAGATTGAAGCAAAGATGTTAATAGGATAGTTTATTTAAGCTGTTTAGAGTCTTTCCTTATCTATCCATCTATTTCTCTATCTGCCTTAAGCAGGGGCTGATGGGAAAGAGGATGGATATGGTGATTAGGATGGATAGGACTGGTAGCCTTCCGGCAGGCCAGACTCCAGGACAGTCAAGGGCTTGGGGATGAGGACACATAATAGGCACTTCCCGGGGCGGGGGCTGCCTCTCCTGTGCTCTAAATAAAAGCCTGGCCAGTGTCAGGACAGAGAGTTTACTCAGGCATCAGAGAGCCTGTTCACCTGCCTCCCTGCTCCAGACCCCGCCTCTAACCGTCTGCAGCTGTTGTGTTCACCCACCCCACCCCCCACCACCAAGTGGACAGCTGCCAATCTGAGAAGGAAGCTGAGAGAACCAGGCCTGGTGCTAGCATATATTTTTGTCTCAAAGACTTGTTTTAAATTCCAGTCAGCCTCCCAGTCTTGCAACAACAACAGGAGAAAGAATGAAAAGAGGAAAGAGAGAGAGGGAGAGAGAGAGAGAGAGATGGAGATCTTGTTCCTGCTGTTCTTGAAGGCTGTCAGCTGTCAGGTCTGCTTAACTGACAGCCTAGATAGCCAGGAAGCCCAAGAGGAGATGGGAGACAGAGGAGGGGAGGGGCTTGGCTTGGGAGTTTGTGGCTGGTTGCTACACAACTGCATAGGAAGCTGCCCTCAGGATCCCAGCTGGGTTTAGACCCTGGAGTAATTGAGCACACTTAAGTGTGTGTGGGGGTGGAGGTGAGGCATACAGGGTACGCTGGGGTATGTCCTCTGTGCTAAGATCCATCCGTCCCGGGTAAGAAGGCACAACAGGGTCGAAAGTCTGCTGTGCTATAGGGATGTCAGGCTGGTATCACAGCTTACCCTCCTCTGTTGGAACTGGAGAACCCCTATGGTTTCAGGGATGACAGGAGAAAGATGTGCAGAGGCTTCCCAAGCTCATGCCAGGCACAGCGGAACAAGGGATCCCACCATCAGCTCCGGCTACATCAGGACCCGGCAGTAGCCTTGAGGATAGCTAATGGCTCCTCCAGGGAAACAGTGAGTCTCACTCCTTCCCATCACAGACCTTGGCTTCTGTGACCCCCCTCTTTCTTTCTCTGCTTCCCTCCTGCTGAGAATCTTGGGAATGAGATTCTTACCACTTTCAAAATAACCTTGCATGCAAATTCTAAACTCAAGTGGGAAGACAGCTGGACTTAAAAGTGCACCCCCAGTCACCCCAGTACTCATCATGTGACCTTGAATCCAGTCTCCAATCCTCCCTTGTATGTGACCGAGGCTAATCAGTCTTATCTCTCTGGAAGGAACTAATCTTGTTTCCAGAGATCAAGAAGAATAGTGCATCTGGAACCCACCCTTCTTGATTTCCCTTTATGTCCTGAACAGCCAGGACACCAAAGATATGCATGAGTAGTAATCAGTAATTCTCACACAGAAGGAAGTCCATGAGTAGAGGCAGCAGTAAAGTGTCTGTTTATTTTCAGACCTACAGAATCAGAACCCCTCCCATGGGATCTGGGAACCCATACTTCACCTCGTAGCTCTTGTCTCAAAATGGGGAAGATTTTTATAAGTAGTGAGGTAGAAGTCACATAATGCTTTGTGATATTTTTGAGTGTAGGCTCAACATCATTACTGAATTCCCAGCATACAGCAAAGGATCTGACAAACCAGGAGTCTATGCACGGATAGAGTGAATATCTCCTTGCAGAGTGTCACCTTCAGTTTGTAGAGAAGAAGCGGCTGCTGAGAGCTCACTAAGGTTGTAGTTTGACTATGGTGGCAGCTCATCAAGGAGGACGTGGGGCATATTCATCTGCAAACTCTGCCAGACCTCAGCAGAGGGAACCACTATCCTGGCAAACGCCAAACTGGACAGTGGAACCACAAGCATCTGAGCTCAGGTGTTTCTATTGATCCAGAACTCCTCAGGTGGTCTACTGATAGCACATGCAGATCATTAGCAATCAAACATCCCCCACAGAAATCCAACACCTGCAGACAATAGAAAACACCACGGGCTAGGGAGCCCCTTATTTAACAATGCACAAAACAATGTTTTAAACACAACTAAAAATAAACTTCTACCACACACTAAGGAATATATCATTATCCTTACCCCAAAACAATGATTCGGAGATCATTTCAAGACATTTCTAAGTGCCACAGTGGACTTCCAGGCAGGGCATTCTGTAAGGTAGAACACCATCCAAAGAGTTAGAGCCCGAAGAGCTAGGGAGAGATGGGCCAGGAATTTAAGACACGTAATTTATGTTGGTATACTATCCTCCTTAAACTTTGCCCCATGGCTCCTGGCCTGCTTCACCCTAGAATGTGCTAGGAGAAGACAGATAAGAGAAAGGATTAGGGCAGGCTTTTAGAAGTTATCAAGTCTGAAATGGTGAACAGGGAGATGCTTCTGGGTAACTCTTAGGGAGAAGGGCATTTCAATGCGACGGAAAACATAATTGAAGCAGAAGAATTAGAAATGATGTGTAGTTGAAGAATTACCCACACTTAGAGATGCCAAGAGCATAAAATTAAAAGTAGAGAGCTGGGCGATGTGGCAGAGACGAGGGAGGAAGTACGGAAAAGCCTATCAGCGGCGTAAAGACTCTAACTTGTTCACCTGGAAACAGGGAGGCCACACAGTCAGCTCGTGCTTCAAACAGAACACACTGGCCAATCCCTGTGCACCAGAAAATCAAATTCATAGACGTTGTGAGCCACAAATGCAAGCTTTGTGTATAATTTTACAATGTGTAGTAGCCACATTAAAAATGTAAAAAGGAAAAGAAAAATTAATCCTAATGGTATATCTTTGTTGAATGTAATATTTCTAAAATGCCTGCATTAAATGCATTTTAAATATAATCGATATGACACATAAGTTACTTTTTGTCCTAAGTCTTTAAAATTCATTGTGGTATTTATGATTACAGCATATTTTAATTGGTCTAGTCACACCCCAAATACCCAGTGACCACTTGTGGCTCATAGTGCTGATATTGAATAGTGCCTGGGTAAAAGAGAGAATACAGAGGCTAAAATAGAGGCTAGTATACATATATACATACATACATGTTACTTGTACCCGTCCACGGGACCCTTCGTGTGGGGGGGTAGTTGGTGTGGAACCAAGATCCACCCAGCCCAGCATCCTATTGGTTGCCCGACTGCAGCTGCTGCTCCCTGGGCATGTCCAGGCAGGTCAGTCTCTGGATATATCCACACAGGTCTCAGGCCTTGTTCTGTCCAGTGGCAGGTCCAGTTTTCTCCTACACATTCACCCATACACATGTACCTACCTACATACATACATACATACATGCAGAAAGATATTGTGTGTGTGTGTTAGGAAAGATGGTAAATTTATAATCCAGCGTATTGATAATTTGGTAAAGAGAATAAAGAGAAGATACATGTTCAAGTTGCCAAGTCTTTCTTCGATTCTTCGTATTTGAGATCAGTATACAGCATTTCCCTTCTTGGTTGGTGCTCTGCTTCTTCAAGATCATGTATAGGACGTAGGTAACCTAGGCTGGCTGGGGATGAGCGTTCAGCCATGTGCTCTCCACTACCCATGCTGCTCGCCTTCCTCAGGAATAAGAATTTACATCCCACTAGGATGAGGTGGTGTCTAAAGTGCTGAAACAGCACGGTGCGGGGCGCAGACCATGGCCGCTAAGAGGAGTCCCTGCCCCATAGCGGCACTGCACCTGCCCAGGTGACTCTTTTGATACCATGCAGGTGAAAGGAAATGAGTACCTGACCGCCATGGGGAACGAGGGAGAGCGCGGTGAAGCCAGTCGGGAGAGGCAGAACAGAAAAATTGCTGACATTACCGGCAGCCGCCTCTCTGACTATCAGCAGCCAGCAGCTGGCAGCAGCTCCAGATGATTGAGAATCGAACAGTTTAATTGTAGGAGCGTGAACATCATGTCGTGCCAGGCTGGCATGGCAGAGCGCAAGGATGCTCTTCACTTGGGGAGTGCCCCCAGCCAAACGCCAAGGCTCAGATCAACAATTTCTATGTTTCTTGGAAGAAAAAGGAAACGGAAACAAAAACAGAAAACAAAAACCCTACACATTTCCAAGCAGATGCAGGATACAGCTTTGCAGATTGTGTTGCTTAGACTCAGGAGAGAGGCTAGGAGCAAGTGGGGGAGGGGCCATAAGTCATTCTCTACCCCATGCAAACCCTGAGGAGGATGGCCACAGGGTAACACAGGCAGCAAATCTTTCCTGAGTTAAGGGTCTCTGATCACAAGAAGCCCTGCCTATCTCTTATGCTCACCAAGGTGACTTTCAAACGGAAATTTATTTTTGAAATAATTATTTTGGATGGCTCAGCACCTCATAGGTGCTGAGAAGCTAACAGTGTAATCAAGTAATTAGTGCCTAGAGCTGGGGAGAAGCAGAGCTCTGGCTGGTTCCCTTGGGTTTCCTCGGACTCGCGTTCATTGGCTGTCTCTGTGTTAGTGCTGGCTGAATGCTGCAACAGACAACCCAGGCGGTCCACAAGAATGGCATTGAGAGTGATGGTTTGCATCACAGCCGGTTACAAGGACAACTCTCTTCCAAGCGGAGATCCGAGAACCCTTACACCCTCTGCAGCATGCCTTTGACCTTGACTGACCTTCATTTCACAGCTCTTTCCTGTCTTCCCCAGCAGAGCAAAGAGAACAACAGCACGGATGGGCATCTATGATGTGTGTCTGGGAGCAGCTGGAAAATCACTTTTGCTCAATTTCTTTGTCCAGATCCCAGGCACATGGTTCTGTCTAACGTCAGAGGAGGCTGGCAAACAGATTTACAACACGCCAAGGAGAAACAGAAAGGATATTTTGTTGAACATCTGAGCAGCTTTTGAAACCATCATTCTCTCATTTTCTTTCTCCCTAGTGATATGAGGATAGGCTTTTGTCCTGTGACTTGACCCTGGAGGCGAAAGAGTCAGGAGACTGCAAGAGGGGGCAACATTAATTACCACACGATGTCCTAAAGTCCCCAAGTGATTAATCATCAGGACAATGTCATAACCGAGCTTGTAATGTCAAGACAATTTTTTCCTTCTCTTGTATAATCAGTTCGCCTAGTCAATAGCAGATACAGCAACCACACTGCCAACAGAGCAGACTCTAGATTAATCTTTCCAAAGTTATTTGCTAGCAGGTTGCCACTTAGGGCCCCTACTCACTAGCTAACTTCAAGACGTCATTTAAAGTGGTGCCTTGTTTTTGCTTTTAAACGTGACCAGAGCAGACAGTATTATCTTCAAAGTTGTGGGGACTCTAGGGTATAAGACACAATGAACTGCAGACAGCAGCACTGGCGGAAGGATAATAGAAATGACTGTCATGTTCATCAGGTTTCCTACCCCTGTCACAAATGCCTGAAAGAAACTTGAAAAGGAGAAAAGAAACTCCACTTTTATTTGGGCCTACATTTTCAGAATTTCAATTTATAGTCCCTTGGTCCTATCTCTTTGGCAGGAGCAGCTGATACTTAGCTTGTGGCAGCCAGGATGGAGAGAGAGAAAGAGAGAGAGAGAGAGAGAGAGAGAGAGAGAGAGAGAGAGATCCAAGATAAAACATACTCTTCAGAATCATTCCTTCCAATGAGCTGCTTTGGCCAGGCCCAATCACATTGATGAAGCTAGTGGTTTTATAACCAGTTATAACCTCTTAATAGTGCTACCAGTAAGGTAGCCTTCAATACCTAAGCCTGTGGTGGAATACATCATATCTAAACCATTTAACTCCACCACTGGCCTCCCAAATGTCCACGTTCATCTCATAATCTAAGAATGCATGCAGGCCACATGCTGGTTAGTTTTTTGAAACTTGAAACAAACTAGAGTCGCCTGGGAAAAGTAAATCTCAGTTGAGGAATTACCTGCATCAGACTGGTCTATAGGCATGTTTGTGAGGCATTTTCTTGATTGCTAATTGATGGAGGAGGGTCTTACCCACTGTGGGTGGTGCCACACCTAGGCAAATGGGCCTGGGTTATATAAGAATGATAGCTGAGCAAGCCATAGGAAGGAAACTAGTAAGAAGCTTTCCTCCATAGTATGTGTTTTGGGTCTCACCTTGAGTTCCTGCCATGGCTTCTTTCTCTCTCTTTCAGATTTATTTATTTATATATATGAGTGCTCTGTTTGCATGTACATCTATGTGCCAGGAGAAGACATCAGACCCCATTATAAACTGTTGTGAGCCACTATGTGGTTGCTGGAAACTGAACTAAGTACCTCTGAAAGAGCATCCAGTGCTCTTAACTGCTAAGCCATCTCTCCAGCCCACCTTGGCTTCTCTTGATGATAGACTTTAACCTGTACGCCACATAAACCCTTTCCTCTCTAAGGTGCTTTTGGTCACAGTGTTTTATTACAGTAACAAAGAAGCAAACTAGAACAGTTCATTTCCAACAGTCCCTGTATTTTTAACCATCCCAACACTGTTCAAAATGTCAAGTCCAGAGTCTCTTCTGTCAGTTCAAACCCTTTCCTGTAAACCAAAAATGGCGGTGAAGGTACAAAGGAGGAACTGGACCAAAATAAGCATTAAATCTTGTAGTTTCATGTCTGCCACCTGGAAAATTTGGAGCTTCTAGAGGCCTGGACAATGTCCTCTCTAAAGCCTTGCTGGTGGTACCCACATATGGTTTTCTCTCCTGAGATGGCTGTATTCATTGCTTGTGCTTTTTTTATGGAAAATATTCTATCTTCCTGGTATCTCTAACGTCCTGGGGTCCCTGGTGCAGCATCCATTTCGGTCTTAGCTTCATATGCAAAGCTGCTCTCATGGAATCTGACCCGTGACATGCTTACTGACCTCCAAGGCTATCCATTAAAAACTAGTTGTAGGCTTCTATGGCCTTGTAACTCTTACATTCTCTGTGCCTGGAAACCTAGTATCACGTGTGTGATACCAGGGATTGCTATCAGCTCATGCAGTAGCTGGATCCATTTTGACCACTGATGTAGCAGCCTCTGAGCCTGGACAATTAAGAATCCTGTGAGCACAGGTGTCCTGTGCTCTCTTCTCAAGGGAAACTTCCCCCAAATAAGTGTATGCTTTTACATCCTGAAACCTGTGATGGCATTAGGGTCTGACCAGTTTCTGAGATGCCCTCAAGTCACATTTCCTATTGCCCTGTTTTTTGAGGGAAAAGCTTACATCCGAACCACAGCACACAATATGATCTATGTGATGGTTGCCATAGGATGCACTGTCTATGCTCGACACAGACTTCCCCTGCTGCCTTACTAGAAATTGCACTCAGTCACAGAGAACTGGCTTTACCAAAGGCATGACTCCATTCAGGGAGGTAGCCATTGTCAGTGACCGCTTGATTGGTGGCATGAAAGTGAGGCCCTCATCTCGTTTTGAAACCACTCTAACGGGCCTTTCAGGCGCCAACACTCACCACAGAGGCAGCTTATGTCTTTGTCAGAAGCTCCTTCCAAGTCAATTCCTCCCTCAACTTAAGCCTACCTTCCATGTGAATTTCTTTGCATGCAATTGCCATCTCAGAGTTTCTTGATGCAAAAAGTGGTCTTAGCAAACTCGTTTTTGAAATGGAGCTACGTGCATGGGTCAATAGCTGGCTACACACCACTGCAGACACCACTGCTGCAGTTAAGTGAAGGAGAGCAGCCTCTGGCTGTATCAGTGCAATCAGTAAGTGGTAGGACATTTTTGTGGCATCATTAACATTTTACCAACAGGAGACTGATGTGGATTATCCACAGATGTGGTCTGAAACACTGCTACTTATGTCTGAAAGGCATAGGAGAAATAGTGATTATTAATATGGAGTTCAGTGACATTCTAAGCACCAATGGTTTGTAAAAGATAAACAATGACAGGCTCTGCTGATTAATTTCCATTCCCAGGCAAACTATGAAGTCCAAAAGGCCTCCTTAGAAACATTAAAGAAACTCTAATCTACTGAAGCCAAATATCAAAAGAACATGAGCCAGGCTCGATGTAGAGTGTTGGAACTTTGGATAGGATTGAATCCTTGGCATCAGTAAGCCTCTTCTGCTGGGTACTGGGCCCCAATAGAGAAAGAAAAGGACACAAAGATTTGAGGTGGTGCAGTTAAGAGCTATGATTGGCTGGGCTTTCACAAGTTGTCCCCCACTCCCCACATCCTCTCTTTGATTGGCTGGGCTTTCACAAGTCTGCTCCATATCCTCTCTTCTTCCTTAGAAGACATGGTTAAGTCACTCATTTAAAGAGTGTGCAGAAGCTTCACGTAAGCCACACACTTTCCAGGCCAGTTTTTGCTCTCTTCACGATCTACGTAGATTTATTTTCCTGATAGTTAGTCCAAAAAGAAAGGCCAAAACAGAGGACAACCAACCTAGAGGTGTGCTGATTCTGCTGTAGAATAAGCAGTTACATACCAAAGAACCTCAAGGTGGAGATAGTGCTAGTAGCTGGTAGTATATGCAGGAGACCAAATTGTGGCGTGATAGATGAGGACAGGCGGAACACTAGGTTAGATAGTTAGGAGTCTCTTTGTATCAGAGTAGTCTCCTTGGGTATGATTTGATACCATAACCAGCACTCAGGAGATGCTGCTACCAGCAGCATCTTAGAATCTTCAAATAAAGCCACATGAAGGTGTGCAGATGAAGGATGGTGATGGAGGAGAGAGCAAAAGGCTCCAAGACATTGAGCATGTAAATATAGGACCAGAGAGCCCACAGCTGCACATGTTCTGTGACAGAGTCTGAGTAAGCAGCATTCCTGACGTCAACGCAATGAGGAATGTGCTGGAGAGGAAGACCGGCTCAGCGGTGGCTACTCCCTTTAGGACACATGCAATGACAGAAGAGGCTGATAATAGCCATTAGCCTGATTCTGGTACCCCCGAAATAAAGATATAGGCAGTGGCACTTGTTGCTCAGGATAAGAGATCACAGTTTTTGCAATGCAGCACAGTAGCTGCAGATATTAGGGTGCACGGAAACTCAAATGGCATTTAAATGCAGCTGACAGAGTGATGTCACTGGAGTGTGGTGTTTTCAACAAAGTATTAGCGGAGCAGCCAAAGGGGATACTTTTCAGTCTGCAGAAGCAAAAGATGTCAAGGGTGTATGAGAAGTCTAAGAGTCTCTTAAATTAAAGCCCATATAACTTTGTAAGGTGTCCAGAATTGAGTCAGTTCTTACCCTTAGGACACTGGAGGCAGAAGGAGTCACTGATTCCAAATGAAAAGGAATGGAGTGAGTCTGAAGCAATTGTAGTCAGATGAAATTCCTCCAGTCCTTCAAGAGGCATAGCCTTTCACTCAAGCGGTGGCATTTGGGAAAAGGGGATGGCAAGACCTCGAGAGTGCTGTTTGACATTGTGACAGAACTGATGTTAATACTCAACAAGTGAACCAATCTTCACAATGCCCACTTAGAATGGGGCTGTGTAGGGTTAGGGAATAAATGCAAACTTGGAATCTTGGATCTGTCTCACAAGCAGGTTCCCTGTACGTAGCCTATCTAATTGTCATTTGCTGGCATAATTATTGGAATGTGGTGAAAACCTTCGCATTCCTTCTTCACCCTGGAGGGTAATATAATAGCAGAGATAGCATAGAAGTCATTGAATCTTTGCTCCTATTCGAGCTAAAGTAGGAAATGGAAAGTCATACCTGATTTATGTTTTGAAACCGAGAGACATTGTAGAGATTGGTGTTGATCTCGAAGATGTAAAGAAGGCAAAGGTGAAGTTCCATTGAAACCGGACCCTACATAAAGAGAATGAATCACAACTGAATGAATCACTACTTGATCAAATAGTGACTCTAATTGCAGATACCATGCCAGATGTATTCTCGCTAAATCAGATTAATGATAGACTCCAGCATACACTAACAAGTAATCTGCCAAACAAATTCATTTCTATCTCTATCAGAGAGAAGGCCCAGAGGCAGTGTACATTTAGGTGAACTGTAGAAGAATATATGATTATGTGAACTGGAGACGAGTATACAGCTGTTATAACAATGGTTTCTTAACATTGCTGAAAAAGAGAGAGAGCGCCTGGCATTCCATAACACATCATGTTGGTCCGTCGTACTGACAATGCTATGCTGAGGACCATGATGACAAATTGCAAATATTCTTTAAGTCTTACTAAACATATATGCTCTAGTAGGCAGACATTGGACCTTCAGAGTCTCAGCACACTAATAATTTTTTCAGGAGTTCTAGAGCACTCCAGCACACTCCTTTCAACGGAAACTGCACACAATTATATCTTATATCTCCCAATACTGATACAACAACACAAAATAATATATTTTCAGATTCTGGGAGCCATGCTGAATATTCTATGCTAGGCAGTACTACTGTGACCCATTTAATTAACACCAAAAAACTGGAGACTGAGATAAAGGGAGGGAAGAGCTCAGTAGAATGGCGGACTGTGTTACAGTGGTCGCTACCCTTGAGCCCCATAACCTGGGAGAACCAGTAGTAGTACTGAAGGAGATTGTATTCATTATGCTTCTCATCACTGTGACAATACATCTGATAGTCCAACGTAAAGAAGGAGAAATGTATTTTGGTTCACAGTTTGAATGTACCTCTGTCACAGTAGGGAGGGCTTGGCAGCAGGAGTGTGAAGAAGCTAGTCAGTCACATTGTGTCTACCATGAGGAAGCAGAGAGATGGATGGTACCTTATCCTCTTCATTTATTACAGAACCTCAGCCTGTATCATGGTACCACTCAAAAGATGGGGCATGTTTACCTATCACAATTAATTCTTTTCCAGAAAAGCTTCCAAAGATATGCCTAGACATTTGCATTTTAGGTGATCCTAAATCCCAACCCGTTGACAGTCAAGCTATCACAGCATCTACCATAGGAAAAGATAGTTGTTCGTGTTTGCTGTTGCTCTGATAAACGCCATGACCAGGAGCAACTTGGAGAGGAAAGGGCTTATTTCATCTTACACTTTACAGTCCACCATCTGGGGAAACCAAGGCAGAAATTCAAGGCAAATACTTCTTGCTTGGAGCTGAAATAGAAATCACAGTTGAATGCTAGTTTCTGTCTTGCTTACTGAAGTTTAGTATCTAACCCAGGATCGCCACAGTGCTTGGGAGAGGCATCATCCTCAGTGGTCTGGCTCTTCCGCCATCAGTTAGCAGTCAAGCAAATGCCCCACCACCATGAATGCCCAGAAGTCAATCTGCCTGAGGCAATTTCTCAGTTGAGCTTCCCTCTTCCTAGGCATGTAAAGTTGACAATCAAGATTAGCCATGACAATAATGCATAGTTTATGGAAAATCCAATAGAAGAAATTCTGTTTAGAGCATTTGTCTACTGGAGAAAGCCCACGCCATTAGCAGAGAATAATGATCCATCAGCTCTTAATGTGCTACTGGACCTTGGCAAACACAGAGCTTCTGGCTATGAGACATACAAGCAACCTGAGACGCCCATTATTTGATGAGTTAGGTAATTATGAAATGCACCAGTCCGTTATAACATAGGCATGGCACAGCCAAGATGTGGCACAGTGAGGGCAAGAGAGCACAAGCAAGCTAAACAATCAGGTAACTCAGAACTCCACGCCATCTGTCACTAATGCACTAACATTTCTCCTGTAGCTTTAATCTACAGCTTAATGAGAGGCCCTTATGCTTGACTAACAGAGAAGGAAAATGGTCCAGCTTTATTTATAGAGTAGCTTTGATAGATAATGATAAGAAAAGCTCCTCTCTGTGGTCATAGGTCTTATGTGGGGCTCACCCACTTTGGGGAAAAAGAGCAATGATCCAGGATGAAACTAT
The DNA here is from genome assembly GCA_026225945.1 of Cricetomys ansorgei. Lineage (NCBI taxonomy): Eukaryota > Metazoa > Chordata > Mammalia > Rodentia > Nesomyidae > Cricetomys > Cricetomys ansorgei. The sequence goes on along the minus strand of JAMJFZ010003376.1, from coordinate 64,027 downwards.
ATACGAACTTATCGCACTGGTTAATACCCTGGTTGCTTTGTTAACGGCCTGGATGGAGAATGAGTCAAAGATCAGAACACAAAGAATTCTGGGAAAGAGGCATATGGATGGAACTATGAAATGCACAGGAAATATGAAGGTTTTTGAATTACATGTGAATGCTACCGAAGAGCATTTCCTATGGAAGAGGCTCTAAACCACGAGACAGAATGACTTACTCAACTAAAGAGAACTAACCTCTTCTATTGGCTACCTTGGTACAAGGAGTACATAAACCAAATGATCACAAATGCAATATGGAAGTTGTGCACGGGTCTCATTTGTTAAAACTGACCCAATTACTGCTGACCTACAGTGTGGATTTTGGAGACAGCTAAGAAAAATGGAGTTGTTTAAAGCCTTTGAACAAGCACCATGGATTACTGACTATTCTCACTATCTTCCATATGAATGTTTGGCTAATTTTTGTGTGTGCACACAGTGCTGGCAGTGGGTTTTTTCTATACGGCAATCTGAACCCACAGTAAGATAGTTTTCTCGGATGCCTCTGGTAAGAATCTAAGAACAAAGAACTCATCCTACTCTGAGTCACGGACAAGAGCACACTATCTAAAAATGGAATCCAAAAAATAAAGGGCATCTAAAAGCCGTGTGTGTGTGTGTGTGTGTGTGTGTGTGTGTGTGTATGAACATGATCTTGAATATATAAAATGATAACACATACACACCTTATGAAAAATGGCAGCGTCAACCAAGCTGCTGGATGTAAGATCAGCACGTGAGAGTCGGTTGTCATAGTTCTATAAAGAAACAAAATATCTAAACTGCCTTAAATTTTTGTAGAAACTGATAAACTAAAATTTATACTGAAATGTAAGTGGCCCGGAGTATCCAAAACACCTCGATAAGGAAATCAAAGTCAGAGCTTACAAATTTCTTTATTTCAAAATTTCAATATAGTGCAATAGTGGTAAAGAACATATTACTGATATGAAGACAGACATGTAGACATACATAGTGGAATTTATCATCCAGAAATCAAGCCATACAATTATGCTCAGTCACTTTTGATATTTGTATCAAGAAAATCCCATGGGGAAATTTTAACAAATGACACTGAGACAATTGTATATGAACATGAAAAATAATAAGTTGGCTCCTAGCTCGCACTGTACACCAAAAGTATCCATAAACAGACCAGAAGCTTGCAATAGACAGTTAAACTTTGAAATCTTTGGAAGAAAACATAGGTATATATTTTCGTGACTATGAATTTGGTGACACAGTTTTAGATATGAAGACAAATGACACTTTTATTGGTAGGTAAATGGATTCCCATCAAAATTTAAAACTCTTACGTTCTGAAGAGCAGTGTTAAGAAAATGAAAATCCAATTCATTTCATGAGGGAAAAATTGCTAATCATGTATCTGATAAGAGAATCATATGTGGAGTACATAAAGAGCTCTTACAACTCACCAAATTAAAGTGTATGTAAATGCATTTTTAAGTTGGGAAAAATGTTTGAGGAGATATGTCTTCAAAGAAGAAATACAAGTGGTCAATGAGTACATACACACTCAATATCATTAATTCTCAGGGAAATGCAAATAAAGCCTTCAATGAGATGCCTCGTTACAGCCCTTGGGATGGCTATAATCACAAGACAGGTAAAAGCCTGGGTTAGAAGGATCATGCTCTGAGAATCTGAGAGGATGCCACTGCCTTGGAACATAGTCCAACAGTTTCTCAAAATATTAAACATGGAGTTACCATGGTATCCAACAATTCCATTTAATGTATGTAATCAGGAGAATTGAAATCATATGTTGACACAAAAACATGTACACAATGTTCACGGCAAAATTAGTTGTTAATAACCCAAAATGTAGAAATAACCTAAATACCTATAATATGATGAATGAATGAACAAAAATGGCTACAACCATTTAATGGAATATTATTCAATCTTAAAAAGGAGTGACATAGATAAACTTTGAAAATACTGCACCAATTGAAAGGAGTTGGACACAAAAGACCACATTTTGTGTGATTCCATTTACATGAAAATTTCAGAATAGGTAATTCCATTCAAGTTAAGATGGATGCTTTCATCCATTTACCTAGGGTTGGGGTTGAGCAGGAACAGGGAGTGGCCGCTAAGGTGTGTTGGTTGATCTTGATTAGATTAAGGAGAAATTAGATTAATAAAGCTCATGCATGGGTATGTCTACAGAGGGCTTCTAGAGAGCATTAACTAAAGGGGAAGATACTCAGCCTGAATCGTGAGGCCAGCCACCTGTCTTGGTTAGCTCTGACCGCCAACTTGACACAACCTAAAATTATATGCAAAGAGAATCTCAACTTAGGAATTCTGTAGATCAGACTGGTCTATGAGACAGATCTGTAGGAGGATCGTCTTGATTTTTAATTGATGAGGGAGGGCCAATCACACTGTGGGCAGCACCATTCCCTAGACAGTTGGTCCTGATCTATATAAGAAAGATAGCTAATCATTTGCTGCCAGCCAGCAAGCTACACCTTCCATGGTCCCTGCTGCACACCTTCAGCTGTGAACCTGGTTCCTCTGTCAGAGGTAGTGCTGTGTCAAACAGCAAGTGGGCCTGCTTTGAGTTCCTGCCTCAAAGGTTCCTGTCTGGACTCCCCTCAAAGAGAGACTATTGCCATGAAATTGTGAGTTAAATAATTTTTTTCTCCCTCAAGGCTGCTTTTAGTGAGGATGATTGTCACAGTCCCAGTTATGGAAGTAGAACTCCACCCAGTACACTGGGGACCCAGGTAGAATAAAAGGAAAAGAAAGAGGAAGGCAGTGAGTGCAGGCGAAATCTCTTCAAACTCCCTGGCTACCGCGGCGTGAGCTACTCTGGCCTGCCGTGATGTCCTTGCCATAACAAGCTGAAACTTCTGAAACTCTGAATTAAAGTAAATCTTCCTTCTCAACTGTTTTGCTCATACATGTGAAAAACTGAAGAACATTGCAGTGTGCGGGCTTCTTCCTTGGGTAGCGTTGACGTTCTGGATGTAGTTAGGGGTGACCTATGCACATCTTTTAAAATAAAAATTACAGAATTGCACAGCCTAAGAGGATGAAACTCCATGAGATGTGTGCCGATGAAGCTGTTCTTTTACAAAGAGGGAAATGAGATGGGCTCAGGAGCTCAGTCGGGGAACGTAAATTCTCAGCAGACTCTCCATTGTGTCCGTGAATATTTGACAAGGTATACGTTGCTCCTACTGCCTGGTATACGTCTCTATACCTTACTGCATACCTACATTGTATACTTCCACTATAACTGGAATACAACCCTGCCTCCCTCCTGTGTGTATCTAGGAACCCTATGGCAGAACTACACCCCGGTTCCTCATCAAATAATTCAGCCGGGAATTGAGTGTAATTTGGTGCCTGTGAAAACTGCATTTAAGATGCATCATTGGAAGGAGGCAATGTAACAGACATGTTAATTAGCCATTCTCGTAGGAACCCGAGCTCTATCACTGAAATAAGTTATATCATCAGAACAATGTCCCTGGGCCACATGACCCAGCTGGGCGCAGACATTTTGGTGATGATTTACGTGGTAATACTATATTCTCTGATTTTATAGAGGATCTATACGAGAAATAGCCATTTGAATGGCTTCTCTGTGCCTTCTAAAAACTCTAATAGAAGAGTTATTCCATTAGATTACCCAATGACCTTTATGTTAAGGCCCAGATGATAAATCCCTCTTTGTTTCCACAAGTTTGCTTAGCAAGCAAATCACATGAGTCTTCCCTCAATCTTTTTCTTTTCCTATCCCTCCCTGTCCCCTTCCTTCCCTCCAATAATAGATATGATCTAACAGAATGCACTGGGCATGTGCTGTGAACCTGTCTATCATGTATCATGGCAGTTGGCTGACCATCAACACGTCCTGTGAATACACTCTGTGATCACCCTACTTTGACTTCTGTACAAACTGAGGCCGAGAGAGAATGACTGATGTATCCAGCCTTGCATACCTTGTAAACCTGGAGCTGGAACACCTGATTCAAGAGATCAAGGTTCGTCCAGCTTCTGCATTCCTGGAGGGGTGGTTCCTCCCCGCCTCCTGGGCTTCATTTCCTGTCATCTGCAGACCTTTTGAATTAAGGAAGTGTACACACTAAATCCAGGTTTGCTTTATTTCCCACAGCTCCTAGCCGAAAATGCTCAATAAATAATTTTGATTGATTCATTCTTCCAAGTTCTGAGAGCCTTGAAAGAATGACCCTTCATAAATCTCGGCTGTTGTTTCTATTAATGATGCAGGAGTGGTAATCGTACAGGTTGGAGCGAGAAGGACAGAACTGAAAGTAAGAATAATTCATTTCCTATTTTAGATTAGATGCCTAGAAGGCTCGGGGTACATTCTAAGGTCTGAGGGCCTCTGGGTACTCGCACATGGCTAGTGTGGGCTTAATCATCTCATCTGATGTATGTTTCCATAAAGTGACGGGTACTCCCCAGCCCTCTCCTCGACAGAATGACTCTGATAGGCTCGGAGAAAAGACCTTTCCTCAGCCACCGTGACTCAGCCAGTCCTTGGGGCTGCTTATCTGTAAACACACATTCATAAAGCAAGACAGCTTGGAGACCTCAGAAATTTCTCATTTATTAAAATTTCCTTTCTTTTCTATCATCCTCCTTCCCTGTTGGTGTATACAGGTCAGACATCTAGCTCTTAAATGGAGGAGAAATGAAGGGCCAAGAGAGCACCACGATTTTCATCTGTAAGCTCTCTGTCTCAGAGCCAGAAGTGATGGATCCTGTTATTAGTCTCCGTATTTCCCCAGAGACTTCTGTTTTAAATTCCTGAATACGACAGGGAGATGAAATATGCTTTCTAATAGCATCCTCGCAAGTGTGGTCCTTGGACTAGCAGAAGCATCATTGCCCTGGGAGTCTGTAAGAAATGCAGAGTCCTGGCCTGGACCTTCTGAATCAGAATTTTCAGGCAGAGTAAAGTAAAAGTGCCAGTTTCACACCACCGCACGCTGGAGGGTGCTCCTGTGGAAATCATTCAAGTGTTTCTTTGCAAATGGTAACATATCAACGTGGTACCTTCAGTGGCTCTGCTAGTGTCTTTTCCCATTTCTACTTCTGAAGGGGGGTCAAATGAAATAACTGGAGATCTTGGGCACTGCTCCTGTAGTTGTTAGAAGTCACAACTATGTTACAGGTGTCGCTTTAAGGAGCAGCTTTTACTCTTTGTGTGTTCTCAAAATACTCCGTCCGCATCCGCTGGAGAATCAGCACTCTTGTTTCAGTGTGCTGCACCGACCTCCTGCATGCACCATTTTATAAACGTGTCTTGTAGGGTCTTGAATACCCTACACTCTGTGTAGTACTTGGTATCTAATACAGGGGGAACATGTCAGTCATGAATAGATTAGACTTGTTGGCAGAGACTGACTTTTGGTGACTTGAGGGGACACGTGTATTCTGAAAATTGAAGACTGTAGAGAAAGAGAATGTTGGGAGGTAAGTGTTCAGGTAAAGAAAGTAGAGATAAAGCAGTCGGGTTGTAGGTAAGAGGACAAAGGCAAAGGTCATTTAGATTGTAAAGGTGGGTCCAGCATGCAAATGCAAATTGGCTTGACTCATGAGCTACCCAGTCTTCTGTGCTTCGCTGTTCTTCATGTTGTTGAAGGATAACTTAGAAGAACTCTTGGAACCTGTGCAGAAAATCCAACTCCTTCTTCCATGGGGGAGCAAACTGAGTCCCCACAGAAGTAGGAAAACTTAGCTATCACAGGACTGACTGGTGGCAGGACCACAACCAAAAGCCAGAGGAGAGTACATGCTGACCGACTACCTGCAGTTTCAGCCTATCCTTCCTCCTTCATATCCCTAATGCCAGAGATAAAGAGGCTGTGCCAGAGGTGCAGGCAGGAGTGGTGCCATGGATGAGACATCAAAAACACTAGGTACTGTTTGTTTTTTTTTTCCGTATTAAAGACAGCTTACACCAGGCTATCACTTTATGACTCTTCCTGGCTTCTGGTCAGATCAACTCCACAGCAACAGCCCAAGGCTTTCGGTGCTAGTGGCAACCAGTGCTTCTAGCCTTCCGAAGAAAGATGTTATCCAGATACCAGGAGACATTAGTGATACTCAAAATATGTAGTAGATAGTTTACAGAAAATGTAACTCTTAAGAAACGAAAGTCAAGATATTGTGATTGAGCACAGTGAGCTGATATGGCCATCAGGAGATGAGCAAGGAAGGCCATTGCTCTTTGTCCTTCTTGGAAATGTCTAAACCATGCTTAATGCTTCCTAGGGATAGAAACCTGTTATTGGTTTCAATAACAGGGACTGACACTGAAGAGCTACCATCTCTTGGTCTTCTTCTTGGAAAATTGCTTTCCTTATCTGTTTCCATAACCCCCCAACTCTCAAACTGGATCTCGCTCACTCCTAAGACTCAGATGTCATTTACTGGCAGAGAAAAGCCAAGGAGGGATAGGTGAGATGGTTCTGCTGACAGATACGAACTAGGCAGGCTCTGTACTCTTTCCAATTTCATTACCTTCTTTCCCTTCATGTCAGTAACGGATAGATTAGGCTGGCTGGCCTCTACACTTCCTACCCCAAGAGTGCTCTACTCTCTTTCCATTGGGTTAATTTGTAAGACTTACTTCTCCTAAAGGATAGTGTAGCTTCCATACAGAACACAATGACAAAAGGAGACTTCTCTTAAAAATCAGGACAAACCTACCTGATGAAATTATAGACTAAGGGCAGAACGCCATGTGGGCAGAACATTCCGTCCACCCCCAGGCAGCTCTGCTTATCTTGAATCACTATTTTCAAACTTCTGAAAAGAAGCCAAGGACAGAACCCGAACCATAGGCAATACCCAATATTACGAGTTCATTTATGTTTCAGGCCGTTCATCACTGAGTACATTTATGGAGTATAGTATTATTAGCAGCCAGTATTAAATATATTATTTAGTATTAGAGGTATTAGTCTCAAGCATTAGGGAAGATTAGCATTTGATGTATTAGTTCTTTGGGGTTACAATTAAGGCTTGAATTCCTGACTGTTATTAGCCAGTGCATGATACTAGCCGAATCGTGATTTAGTTTTAATTCCACAATGAGTTCACTAACATTGACAACCCAGCACTAATTAATGACAATTCTTCATTTGCAAATGTGTCTGAGAATAGGTGGCTCACGTCTTCTGATCATCATAGACTTTCCAGGTGAAATCTTCCACAGTGGACATCCTTTCCTTAGAGTTTCACAGTCTGGTTTTATGGAAACCTCTCCGCTGAACTAAGTTTCTAGCCTCTAAAGCTTCCTCTGGAGGGGCCTTGCCTACCCACAATGCCCCTCCCTTGTTTCTTTCTGTCTTCTAGGAGCAAAATCTTTGGTCTTCTGCTTTGACCTAAGCTGTTCTGCGCTACACACTCCATCAGTCTCCATCGCAGGTCCAGAACAAATGAGGAGGCAGAGTATTAAGATGTCTTCTCTTGTATTTAGTGATCACCTAGACCTCTCGCACTGTTTCTTGCACCTGAGATCAAAGGGCACTGATGTAGCATAGGGACTTCAGATGCCTATTTATGTGCATGTTTATACATGCACTGTCACAGTGTAAAACTTCCAGCACATGGAAAGAAATCTCGGTAAAGAGGTAAAGACATTCCTACCACCGTAACGTCTCACACTGTCAGACTTCTCAGAGGTTTGCCAAGATGTCCTTCGTCTCCCAAATAAGAACACCCTTGCTAGTTACACTGTAGCCATTTTGATTTCTGATACAGAGGCTCGAGGCTGAGATTTCCTAGCCCCCAGCACAATGGTGGGACTGACCTACGGGGAACCTGTATCTGTGTGCTGCTTCACTTCCTATGGAGGCAGTTGTGTTCCACTGCTAGGGCTCCACACTGGTAACTGTATGCACAGTAGATTTCCAATTTCTGTCTTCCCACACTGAGTTTTACTCTGCACAGCGGCTGACAATTTGCCACATGAAAATGTGTGCCGGTAATTCATGAGTGGAAGTTCCTGTCCACCCACTCCTACAGCATGGAGACAAGATCATTTGGAGGGCTAAAAGCAGACTCCAGTGTCTGCCTTACAGCACCTCTCGAAGCCCATCGTTGGCATACATCAAAGTCTCCCTGACGTTTGCAACCCTCTTCTCACCAAGAGTACCCTCCTCTGGTGCTTCTCTGCACCCCCATTGATGAGGATGTCACCTGCTGATTCTATTTCCCACAACTGAGGAGCTCGGTATGAATTCCACACAGTAAGCAGCGGTTTGAACAAGGACTTGGCAGCCGATAACTGTGTTCACCCTCAGTCCTCACTGCACCCTCGATTTCTACCCTTGAAGCCTCTGAGAAAGTTATGAGGAAGTGACTCAGGCCACGGAACCTACCATGGATTGTATCTTTCTTGTAACTGAAAGATGCTGCAAAAAATTAAATGTAACATCAAATTCTTGATGTTACTGAACGTAAAACACTGAACATAAAAGACTCTTGGCAGACGGGACCTTCTTGTCATTGTCTCCCATTTTGTTTTCTACTAACCAGGATGGACCCCAGCTAGGGAATGAGCTAGTTAGTATCTCTGTGGTGATTTTCTCAGGGTAAAATTGGGGTTGTCATACTCACATGTGGACAGAGAGACGGCTCTCCACATAGTGCGCTGCAAGGCCATGCCCCACCGCTGTGAGGACCGCTGAGCTGAGAAGCCTGCGTTGTCTTTTTAGTATGTGTCGGTTGGGAACGTGGCAGACGCAAGGGAGGAGACCAGCACCACATTTCTATCTTTATCAATTTCCTTAAAGGGCGATCCCAGACCATAATATGTAGAACATGAGAGAGTCTCCTGATGTCCACAGGAGCTCTGCCAACAGAGGGCCCTTTTGACAAGTTTCAGTCTTAAGGCTGCAGCTTCTTTGGGAGCAAGCACTCCCAGTTGTCGGACATGATAATGGGGTGTCCTGGTGCCAGGGGCCTGTGCTGACTCCCTAAGAGTTAAATTCATGTTTATCTCCCGTCCACATCCCTCCTTCCCTCCCTCCCCCCTTCTCTCTCTCCCTCTCTCTCTTTCTCACACACACACAGACACACACACACATTTTTCCCAAGTTTAACACAGGCACAAATTAACTCACACACTAATCAACCCGCCCCTCACATGGCAGTGTGAATCATGTATGGACACCCCGTCTCACGTACACAGGACAATACTACTACTAATGGTAATAAACCTTCAGGCAACCCAAGGAGCTATGTTTCCCTCCTCTCTTCCACTCCCCCACTAAAAACGGTCTCTAGAATGTATTAAACCAAGTAAAAGTTTACTCAGAAGTTCATGGGACTGGAGCAGGTTGACAAGAAAAAAAACGATCACAAAATAAATATTTTTCGTTTTGTCGTTTTTTAGAAAAGCACACTTCCGTACACATCGTCTCTCTAACTTGACGAAACCGCTTCTTCCTTGGACGGGCAGGTGCTGCGGGAGGAGGGCTCCGGGGGAACTGGGAGGGGCTCTCTGAACAAGTCAAAACTCTGAAACTGGGGTGGCCTGGGAAGCGAGAGGGCTGGGGGGAGGAAGAGCGAGGGAGCGAGGGAGCCAGGGAGCGGGCCAGGAGCGGGCGAGGAGTGGGCGAGGAGGCTGAGGCCGCCCTCAGGGTCGTTCCTCTGCCACAGCACTGCGCTCCAGAGTGGACAGCCCAGCGGCTCCCGGGTGCGGGGGAGGCAGTGTACAAAACGTAAGAACCGATGCAGGGAGTCACGGAGCAACAACATTTTTAAGAAATCTGGTTAAAAAGAATACAAAAGTGACTCCACGGAGGAGTGATCTCCCGCGCCTCCTACTTTTGCTCTCTCTTTCTATCCCGGAATGACGAGAATCATTTTGAAGCATTTTCCCTCTCTTTCATGGTTTAGCAGGTTCTTTTATCTCTTTCTCGGCTCCTCTTCAGATGCGTCATTTTAGAGAGCACCAACTTTACATATCCGAGGCTGCTCAACTGTGGCCTACCTGTGAGTGTGTGTGGGGGTGGGCTGGGGAGGGTGGGGGGGTTTGTATGCACTTGTGCACATGTGCAATGGTTGTTTCATTGTCTCTCGCCTGCTTCAGTCCAAGCCTTGTGCTCCCATCTCCCTGGTGTGGACAGTCTCATCAAAGCACCCTGTTGGCACTAAGGTGAGGGCTCGGATTATCTTTGCACCCTGAATGTGTGGACCGACTCTCTGACCATTGTCGGGGGTAGTGTTCCCCCATTAGCTACAGAGTTTGCCTGTCTCATACTCCACAGGATTTGGCAGCTTAGAATTGAAAGCTCTCAGGGGAGGATTGGATCCTGCCCACCTCGTTGTTGGCCAGCTTGAGTCTATGCCGGAGCAAGCAGGAGAAGAGGTCAAGGCGAACTTTGCCAGGTGGAGAGAGTTGGTTCACCCGATCTCTGAGCTCAATGAGCTGTAAGAGAGCAGAGTCCTGGGAACCTTGCGTGTATGGGTAGTCCAGCTGGAGAATTAAGTCCCGAATGGCATCCGGATCAAAGGGCAGGCTGTAGCCAAAGACCTGCAAGGTGTTGATTTTCATGTAGCCCAGATTCTTGGAGGGATCAGTCATCTCCAGGGGCTCATAGTAGATTGTCTCATTGGAGCTGTCATCCAGGGACTTGATTCGGCTCCTTAGGTAAACATGGACTGTCTCAAAAAAAGTCTTCCACCTGTTCCCCAGAGTGACAGTCCAGTTTTGGCACTGAGCAGCTGCATCCACGTTAGTCCTTTCCCAGTCAGGAAAGTTGCCCTCGTTTACAGGCATGAACCAGCTCTCAGAGTGGCTGCCCCCGAAGGGGTTGACGTAGATGGCCATGACAGGCTCCAGGGTGCTGTTCTTAGTGAGGCAGATCTGCAAGGACAGAGCCAGCATCACGTGCACCAGCCCGGGCTTGTACTTGTTGCTCTTCAGAGTGAGCAGCATCCTTTTCCTCCAGGAAGGGTCAAACCAGCTGCCCAGGCGCATGTCGTTGCTGATAAAGATGGAGTGCACCTCGATGCGACTATCTCGCTTCTGCAGCAGGTACTTCAGCTCTAGATCCTGCAGGTCTGTCTCCAGCCCCAGGAAGTTCTCCAAAGACTCAGCTACCTCTGGCCGGCACAGTCCCTGGGCCAGCACGTAACCAGGGTTACAGCTCCCGCAGCGGGTGCTATTGTCTGAAGCGCAGTGGGCACAGGCGGGCCCTTCACCCAAGGTACATGGGATGGGGCCCTGGCAGGAAGATTGGTCATAGGGGCAGGTGCAGCTGTGGCTCTGTTCCAGGAAGGTCCCAGGGAAGGTGCTCTCTCCGCAGTAGAGAAAGGACTGTATTCGGTTCCACCAGAAAGACAAGGATCTTGAAGAGATAAAAGGAAGAAGTCAGAGTCAAAGGAAGCTGAGCCCCACTGACTTCCCTGAGACTGTCAGGGCCCTGGCTAACAGGCAGGGAGGGCAAGGATGAGATTGAAGCTGCAAGCTCACTGGGTGATGGAAGCCCTGTTGCTTCACTTTGGACTGGGTTATGCCGGGACCTCTGCATCTGGTGGACCAGCCAGAAATACGTCCCATGAGACTCGTCCTGGAAACAGTCTGATTGATTTTGTCCAAATGATCTTTTCACTCCCCCCTTTTCAAAACTGGAGGCTTTCAACATCTCCTATCAAACCTAGCCCTTTAGCCTTCCCCATTGCATGGCTGGTCAAACATTTCACACTCTTGCCAAGTTCATGCCCACCTCCAGGTCTCCTTTTTATCTTCTGTTTTATTCTTCTTACAGTACGACTTGGCATTTTCTGTGGGTTACTCAACTCTTTGGGATTTCCGTGGGATTTCAACTCTAAGCTACCCTCTTCAAATAGGCTTTTCCCAATGTCTCTTTCAAAGAACTACTCTAGTCACTGTCTCAGCACTGTGTTCTTGGTTAACCCGTGGCAACTATCTGCACATAAAGTTACTATTCGTTTATTGAGCACTTATTTACAGCCAGCTTCGCTGGAAGTGCAGTGAGAACAGGGGCTCTGTGCTGCTGACTAACACGTTCTAGGAGCAAGCTTGCTTCACGTGCGTGCGTGATAGGTGTTTGCTTGCTAGCCCATCTTCTCTACTCCTGCCTTCCCTGTGGCTCAGAGTGACATGGGGTGTGGTGAAGCTCATCTGCATATTCCAGGCATTTCTGGCTTTTCTTGCACAAGCTGCCCAAGACTTCCTTCTCTTAGGGGGTTTTTCTTCCTAACCTTTGCCTCTTGGGAACTATCCTTTCTTTAAAGTTTTTGCTCCTTTTCAAATTTCTGTCCTTTTGATTTGCGTTGCGCCTCGTTAATTTCAGCGGCTGATACAGCCCGGATTTTTAAACTTTCATGTCTTTGCATGTTTGCTAAATCTTTCCTCGCCAATGGCGTCCTCCATGCAAATGGCCGGGCATGGACTATAGGTGCGGTCCATTTTTAATACATGTGTTTGTGAATGCGTGAGTGAACAAGTGGGCCCTATCCCAGGACACTTCCATTCCTCCAGGAGAGTCTTTGCCTCGGCTTTCTTCCCTTGTCTGACTCAGGTGTTGAGAGCCACTTGTTTGAAACAATGTTTGTTTCTCATCATTGGCAATTGGTATGTGAGCTTGCAGTCAAGCCTTTTCCTCACCAGAAGACTTAGAAAACTGGCAGTGAGAATTGGGGTGCTACCAGAATAGTATTTGAATCTACTATGATTTCTCTCTATATATATGTAACACAAGACTCTTTTAACTTCACACACAGCAGATGATTGAGAGTGACAAGTGGGAAGACCAAGATTACAGAACCAAGATGACGGCAGGTGTCACCACTGTCTGTCCCTGCATGCTGGCCCCAGCGTCCTTCTTGGCCTCAGCAGCTGCGGGCCAGGAGGTGCTGGACTCTGGCTCTGAAGCCTGGGTGCTCACCTCTCCTTGGGCAGGCGGAAGCGAGGCTGCCGGTGGCAGCGCTTGCAGAGATTGAACAGGCGGCGGACGATCCGCTGCATCTTCTTTAATAGCACTCTCAGGCTGGCTCCCAGCTGCTGGTAGCGGTGCTGCAGGTTTGCGTCCGCGGTCCAGTACTGGGAGACGGCTGTGGAGTTCAGGAACCGGTCACTGGGGAGCCTCTTCAGCAGGGCCTGGAACTCTTCTATGGGCGAAAACACAAGATCTGAGTGGAGTGAAGCTATGCGGAGTGCTGGATACACAGATCTCTGGTTCCTCAGTCCCAGGGGCTCCCCAGGGTCACTTCATAAGAAGGAGGCCTCACATTCACTGTACTGGATTTTAAACTACTAACAGCTTTATTGAAAGTTAATTAAAGTATCATAAAACATAGATCCTGGATAGTTTAAAAGAATGTATTCATTTTAAATTTGTGTGTATGTGTGTGTGTGTGTGTACACGTGCTACATGTGTGCAGGTGCTCACAGAGACCAGAAGGCGTTAGATCCACTGGAGCTAGAGTTACAGGTGGTGTGTACACCCCAACATGATTGAAAGGAGCCAAGCTCAGGTCATCTGGAAGAGCAGTGCATGCTCCTTACTGAGCCACCTGACCTCAGATGGTTTTTTTTTTTTTTTGTTGTTGTTGTTGTTGTTCCTGTTCCAGTAACTCCCTGATTTTCAAAACAGACTCTGCCACCCTTCAGAAGGCTAGAAGGCTAGAAGTCCTGCTTTCACTACTAGCCTTGGGTCTATCTTTTTTCTTTTACTTCTCCTTCTAACTCACCTCTGGCATTCCCCCTCCCCCACACCCTTACTACAGTTCCCGTCCCTCTACTCCTTCCAGGTCCTGCCTACTTCCTTTCCTATCCCAGTCCACTCCTTGTCTGTCTCTCTTAGGCCGAGTTTCTTCAATAACACCAGGAACCGATGGGGAATGAGGTCAACAGCCCCAACAACAGGCAAATGTTGGCACAGAGATGGTACTGCACTCAGCTCAGAAATCTTAGAAACATTTCATCTTGAGCCCAG
>JAMJFZ010003376.1:0-45000 GCA_026225945.1 Cricetomys ansorgei | reverse complement strand
TTGCTGCAGCCCAGGGGACCGGTCCTGGTCTCTGTGACCTAGAGAAGAAGGGACAAGATACGGACTCAGAAAACAAAAATAGGATTTTTCCTTTCCTTTCCTTCTAGCTGTCCACTTGTAGACTTTGTGTCCTGTCCCTGACCAAAGGAACTGCATTTGTCTACCCTAGGAATGGAAAGCGACTTTGCTTCTTCATCCTGAGTCAGTGAGCATCTATTCTGTGTAATTGGAAGCACAGTCACATGTGATTGAGAGCCTTTCAGAGGGAAGCAAACAAAATATATCCCAGGAAGTTGGATATGGACTGAGATCTTCAAGTTGGTGTCAGCCCTGTTCCTCATCCAGAGGAAGGCAAGGGCCCAGAGATGGTCCCTCTTAGCCTGTGAGTGAGCCAGTCGTATCCATTTGGTGCAGTACTCACAGGTATGGGAACCAGAGATCCTGAAGATGAAAGGCACTAGAGAAAAACGAGTTATGAGTATTATTATTAGTATTAAACATTTAAGTCCCACCTCAGCACTGAGATGTCCTTAGAGAAAAATCAGCCGTGGGCTTACTGCATATTTTAATAGGTGTATTAAATATATATAAACTGTTATAGCCATGTAATATTCCAAACACTGTATTTTAAAATATTATCAAGTTGGCCCATCAGTTTTCCTTGATGTTTAAAGTATAAGATGAAAAATGGGGAGTTTTAAATTCACTGAAATAATTATGCAATAAGAATGATGGGGACCCGAGGCCCTTTCTTCTCAGGAGCTCCAAAGTCTTTGCCAACAATCAATCAACCAATCAAGGAGTATTTATTGAACAGCCCCTGTTCAATTCCACACAATTCATCAAACATTCATAGAGTGCCTTTCTGGAGTTCTTCCTGAGTTCTTCCTGGTACTGCTGACCTCTTGTAGCTCCGGGCACCTGTGCTTCATAGCAGGCAGGTGAGCTGCAGTTCCACCCTTTGCTGGGAGTATTGATTGGTGCCTGGTTCCCACACCATGGTCTCCACTGAGTTAAGCTCATATTTACTTCCTGTGACATGTCAATAGCAGGCAGTACAGTGTCTGGAATTTCCTAAGTGAGCAGTGAGCCTGAGAATGTCTGAGTGCTGTGTTCTGGTCCTTTCAGGGAAGTGGGCACAGGGACACATAAACTATGCATGAGTCATTCAAGGAGGTAGGTAGGTTACCAATGACTGGTAGACATTTGAGCCGTGACCAGAGGAGGTGTCACAAGAAGCAGAGGGAAAACAGAGCAGAGGAAACATCGCTGAAGCTTGTCTTTACAGATACATAGGAAGTAGCCTGAAGAGGAGTGATGGGAAATAAGTTGCAGGGAGAAAAATTCAAAAAGAAAGACAGAAGGATCTGCAGCACGTGCCTGGCTCCCTAAGGCACCAAAGCTGCAGGGGACTCCCAGATGGAATCCGGTTTACTTAGGTCTTGAGGATGCGTGAACACTGAAGTGGGAGATGGGATAATACCACAAACACTGGGAAAGTCAGGGCTGAGCCTTGGAGCTTACGTCAGCCTTGAAAAGTGAGCAGAGAGTCAAGGGAAGGAGTGAAGGGATGGAGACTCCAGAAAAGAACAAAGAAGTTGCATCAGGAACAGCATCTGAGAGGTGGCAAGCTGCAGTCCAATGAGGACCAGGACCAGACCAGGAGCAGGGTGACTCTCCAGCTTTCATCCTGACGAAGTGTCACAGGCACTCTCAGGACCAAATTTCAACCCTCCCATCCTCCGAGACGGAAACCACGGTCCAGAGAGCTGAGAGGCTGAGCTGGAGGTGTTTGAAAGAAAGAATATTCTTAAACATTGATGGATGATCCATTGATTAATTTTGAGATAGTGTTTTGCTGCCAGACTAGCCTGGAACTTACGATATAGCCCAGCCTCATCACAATCCTCCTACCTCAGCTTTCTAAGTGCAGCGTTCATAAGCCAGAGTCAAAAATAAATAAATAAATAAATAAACAAATAAATAAATAAAGTTTAACATTGGAGCTTTCAGACTCTAGATCGGTGTCATTTCAGTTCCCAAGAAAATAAATCAAAGAGTTGCAAGAAGTAAAGTGAACTCAAGCCACCTTAAAATGTCATTTTCTAAGCAGATCAGTCCACCTGATATGCTAACATAATATGCTAGGCTAACGCTGGAACAAATTGGAACAATTGGAAGTTAGTATTGCTATCTGTTAGGTCTCCAGGAAAGCTGGGCAGAGTCTCACTCAATAGGTTCCTCCCAGCCTTTCTCATCCCAGTGGTACCCTAAGCCCCTCCCAGGGGCTTCCCTTCCCTCCCCTTCCCTCCCCTTCCCCTCCCTTCCCCTCCCCTCCCCTCCCCTCCCCTCCCCTCCCCTCCCCCTCCCTTCCCTTCCCTTCCCTTCCCTTCCCTTTCTCTTCCCTTCCCTTCCCTTCCCTTCCCTTCCCTTCCCTTCCCTTCCCTTCCCTTCCCTTCCCTTCCCTTCCCTTTCCTTCCCTTTCCCCAGCTTCTTTTTCTTATATAATTCAGGATGCTACGCTCCTTCTTGGTCCAAGCACTCTCTTGTTCTCTTGTTCTCCTGGTCCACTCATAGCTTCTTGGTCTTTGTTCCCGACTCTATTGTCTCTTGCTCGCTCTCCCCTTTCTCTCATGGCCCAGTTCAGTCTGGACTCTTCCAGATGCCTCTGACTGTTTTCTCCCTTATATCTACACAAACCTTCTCCTCAGCCATACCCAAGAGTTGTCTTGTCCTCATTTTCTCATTCACTATCTTTCTACCAAAGATTAAAAAAACAAGGTCTAAGCCAGGTGGTGGTGCACACGTTTAATCCCAGCACCTGGGAGGCAGAGGCAGGAGGATCTCTGTGAGTTCGAGGCCAGCCTGGTCTCCAGAGTGAGTTCCAGGACAGCCAGAGTTACAACGGAGAAAGCCTGTCTTGAAAAGCAAAACAAAAACAAAAAACAAGGTCTGGATAAGTTAAATGACTGAATGAATATGGTATCAGCTGTATCCTCCAGGGCTAAGATTAAATCAATATATTCTTTCATTGTTTTGTTCGGTTAGTACCAACTCACAGATGAATGTGTCAGTTCCTGCCTGCATGGCTCTTGTAGACTGGTGGAAATATGTTTCTAGAATCCCCATGTTCTGATGGTTCTTCTGGGCTGGTCTCTCTTCACACGTGGACGCTATGTACTGAGTACTTGCTACTGAATAGGGTTGGCTAGTGATCAGACTAACAGGGAAGACAAAGCCAGACTTACTTCAAGGCCAAGACTTCTCTTTCTGTAAAACTCCCTGTAAGAAGAGCCATGGAACTAGCAGGCTACAGGGAAACCTATGTGAATGGCTGGGCTGAATGGCAAGGGGAGGCGGCATGCTGGAGTATTGAGAAACTAGCTCATTCCTACCTCTAGGTAAGCTGGCCACCGAAATATCGCTAAGTCTTTTTCTGGATTTTCCATCTACCCACTCCTGAGTTGGTGACTCTCCAACTGGCTTCAGTCAGGGAGTGAGATAACAAGCCTTCTGTGTAGGGAAGGGCAGGTCACAGAAGAGCCGCAGGGGAAGGTTTCCTGTTCTTTCTCTGAGTCCCAAGCCTTTTCCTATCCAGCTTGTCCATCTGCTTCCCACCATCATTTTCAGCGTACTGAGGCTGGCTATGATTTCATTTCTTTTTCCTGCTAGTCCAAATGTCAGTTCCACAAGGAGACAATCAGTGAGACAATGGCTGAGAAGAAGAGCTCCCCTTACTTCACTAGATCCCAAAGCCATAATTCTCTTTATTTCTACTCTTTCCTGAGACCATCTCCTCCTCCCTAGAAAAGTAATGAGATCGGAATAAGAAAGACGCCTGGAAAAAGGTCTCCCGAAGACACCGTCAGACACTGACTTCAATAAACAGTAAAGGCTGATACAGCCCAGATCCCAGCCCACGTGATGCGAGCCCCCTGTCTCTGAAGGGCAAGTCAAGACAATCCTGCAGCCTTGTCTGCACAGGGGCAGGCAGCTCTGGGAGATTATTAAAAGGGCCCATAGAGGTAACAGAAAGTGCAGTTCACTCAGGCACACACATTTCAAAAAGTGCCTCAGATAAGCTTTCAGAAGGGGAAAATAATTGCGTGCTAATTGGTCTGTTGACAGAGACCATCCTGCCTTCAGAAAGCCCTGATGGATCTCAGGTTCATTAGCGCATCCAATTTTCCATAATACCAGACTGTGCAAACCATCATTCCAGTGAGCCTACACTCCTCCCCCTTCTCTGCCTTCCAGGCTGCCGCCGCTCTACCTGAGGGGCCACCTGCAATGCTAACGGCAGAGGAAAGTGGGCTTCTAATGGTGAGAGATAGGGCTGAGCGTGGAGTGCACAGCTGACGGCGTATGTGCTTAAAAGGGCTGCAAAGTGAGTCTCAGGCTGCTGAAGCTTTTCCCAGTCTTTTTTTTTTTTTTTTTTGGATGGGTTACGAGAAACTCTTCCCTTTGCCTAGAGTTCAGCTGGCCTCTGACTGGCTCTATTCTGTCAGTTTGTGGGCTTTTCAATCCCATCTCACCAAATCATTCCATATCCATCCACCAAAGAGAGGTGAATTATGACTATGGCAAAGGCCCCTTCTCTCCTTCGTGGTGGTGACCCCTTCCAGGAGATTACAGGCAGATTATATATGCTAATAACCTTTTATAGTTTGCGCATTTTTTTCTGTGGATTTTATCCTCTGGTGTTACCCCAACACCATAGCTGCAGAGTCGGGGATGACCGTCGTCTTTATTAGCATCTAGGCTATGAGCGCGGTAACTAACGAATAGAGATTCCAGCCTTATTATCCGGAAGGGTTTAGGAGACTTCCTGAGGTGCATTCGCCCTTTGGTTGCCACCAAAAAGTAGTCTGGAGAAGCCGGGGGTGGGGGTGGGGTGGGCGGGGAGGTAGAGGGGCTGTGGTTGGGGTACGATGGGTTGAAGGATCTGGAAGTACTTCACTCTTTTAAAAACAGGAGTAACCGTGTTAGCTGAATGTAAGTCCTGTGTCGGGGTGTCTTAAGTGGTCAGTAACTCAGATTGTGGAAGGGAGAAATGGAGTTCAGTGACTTCTCAAGGTCATAAAACAGTAAGCGTCAGGGATGAAACCCAATCCCAAGTATTCTCCCTCCGTTTGGTTTGTTTCCCTCTGAACGGTGTAGCCAGATTCCTCCTCTCAAGCATTTTACTGAACATCCTGCCACATCCCAGATGCTGTCAAGGGACTTGGAGCTAGTGCATGCAGTAGAGTCCCCACTGCTTTAAGGCCTACTGTGGTCGCAGTGGGGGTGGGGAGAGGGAAACAGGCACCCGAAAACTGGAATGCAATGTGACAAACCCTGTCCCGAAAGTGTGTGCTGACCAGGACAAGCCTTACAAAACAGTAAGTCTTACTGGTTACAGGAGGAACGAACCAGAGGGGGCAGGGCACCTGTTTCTTTACATTAATGCAAAGACCTTGCTAAGGAAGAGCAAAAAGGAACCTCCCAGGCAGAGGTGCCAGAGGACTTTTCCGTCATGAAGGCAGAGCGGGTGAGCAGAGCCCTCGCCGTCACCCCATGCACCTCCATCCAGTGACGGAGTAACAGCGCGATGATGGAGCTCAGTGAGACTAAGGCTAGCTAACTCAAGCTCTGTCGGAGGAGGCAGATGGCAATTGCTACCAAAGAGAGCAAAGGCTGTTGAGACTAGAAAGATGTGCTGCAGGGCACATCCTGGCTATTGGGACATCCTATTTGGTTTTGAAGTACTGATCATCTAGAGCAGCCGTTCTCTTATCCTTTGAGTCGTGACTCCTTTGGGGATGGAATGGCCCTTTCACCCGGCGTCGCCTAACTGTAAATCAGTTATTTATATTAAGATTCATAACAGTAGCAAAATGGCAGTTAAGAAGTAGCAGCAAAGATAATTTTACGTCTGGGGGCCACCACAACACGAGGAACTGTATGAAAAGGGTCTCAGCATTGGGAAGGTTGAGAACCACTGAGATAGAGAGACGAGGCGGACTCTCTGTTGACAATAGTACAGCAGATCAAACCCAGCAAGTGGGCAGAGCTGTGAGATGGGATAAAAACACAGCCTCCAATCCTGAGTCTATCAAAACGTCCTTGAAAAATCTGTACACCTCACTAAAGGGAGCGTGGAGTTGGGAGCAAAGATGAAATCCTCCCTTTTGTGCATGGTTTTCCGAGTTGTAATCCTATAGGGAGAACCTGCTGAACTCCCAGAGAAAACCTCAGGTCAGTAGGTGCAGTGGGGACTTGATATCCATTTTACATTCAGTGTGTCCTTGGAAGAGTTCCAACAAAAGCTTCCAGGGATGGTGGTTTCCCTCCTCCTTTGAGGAGACAGGCAATGGCTATAGCCCTGGGACCATCCTTAGGCATTAGAAGAGATGTGGCTTTGCATACTTCCCTTGCCTTTCCCTCCTCCATCACAGGCTTAGTGCCTGGGAGCCCCTTGCAGGGGACTCTGCAAACCCTACTGGTCACGTGCACGAGCTCAAAGTCAACTCTGGATCAATCATTTTTTCTGAAGAGAACTGAGAATCATGTGTAGACCAAAACAGTAAAAGCATCTGATTTCTGATAATTATGACATTCAGCTAATACATAAGGATTAAGTCCATTCTTCTAGACATCAGGAACTAGGATTTGACAATGAATGAGGGTGTGGTCCCTACATTGATAAAACAGAAAGATAACCTCCTGTCAGGGCCAGTGTCAGCTCTGCAGCAAAAGTAGAAACATGTTTCAAAACAAGAATTCAAAGGGGTATCCTGAGAGTGCGTCCTGCCTTTCCCAAGCCCCAGGTGTCTGGCATAGATTTAGTGACCTGACCTTACAGAAACTCTAACAAGCCATCTTTATAAGCATATTGCCTTGGATAGAGTGTTGTTTCTTTCAAACTAAGTGTACAACATAGGTGTATGCAAGCAAGTTAAGTAGATTTATCTGACACATGTGCCAAACGATAGGTCCAGAGACAGACTTCCTCCCTCCCTCCCTCCCTCCCTCCCTCCTTCCTTCTCTGTTCCTCCCTTTGTCATTTGAAAATGGCTTGTTACTCACTACCCACAACATGGCAAGCTCTGTATTCTTCTAGGGAATGAAAGCTGAGATTCAGTTTCTCCTATAAGGATCACTTAGTCTCCTGTATGAATAATCATGTCAGCTAGCAACTATGCTCCAAATGACAAGGTCAATGATGAAGAGATGTGCTTGGAACAGTGAGAAGGAGCATTTAGCTATGTTAGGAGCCAGGAAAAGCATCAGTAGAGTCACTTTTCCGAGCTGAGCAAAGAAGGGAAGAAGAGCTACTTGGGTCAACAGCCAGGCATACAAAAGAAAGCAAGTTTCCAGAGTGTGACACGAGAGTATAGAGCAGTGGTTCTCAAACTTCCTAATGCCGTGACACTTTAATACAGTTCCTCATGTCATGCGGACCCCCAGCCATAATGTTATTTCTGTTGCTACTGTATAACTGTCATTTTGCCACTGTTTTGAATAATAATGTAAATACCTGGTCTGCAGATGGTCTTAGGTGACCCCTGTGCAAGGGTCAGTCGACTCCCATAGCAGTCGCGACCCACAGGTTGAGAACTACTGGTATAGAATATGTTAATAACACGTGATATTTAGGTATGGCTGAGGTGCATATGAGTGGAAGGTAAAATGTGGATGGGCAGAAAGAGGACTACATAAAGTTGAAACTCGAAAGACAGCAGGGGCACATCGTCGATGGTTTTATTTTGTTAAGAACAATCAGCTCTTTCAAGCTCCAACTGCTCTAGGCAAGCTGTACGTTTTCTTATTAAACAGCATAGAATTTCTTCAAGGTTGAAATTCTTCAAATTACGTAATAATTTTAGAGTGAGGGAAATGAAGTCCAGAGAAGTTTGGTCACTTGTTCAAAACCCATCCTCCACGCTGTGGTGGGACTCAGAACTCTTGGAGTGGAGCCTGCTTTCTTTCTGTTGTATCACACTGGTGCCCTGCTCGGGTACACAGATTCGCCATTGAAATCAGGGGCTACCAGAGTGCAATACGCATGCTCGCAGTAACAGTGGAGAGTGAACCAGGAAGAGGAGTTGAGAGAAGAGAATAGGAAGGCATTGTGAAGGAAAATCAGGTATGAGTTGAGAAGGCTTGGATGGGGGAACAGAACGGGTATGAAGAGAACTCAGGGGAGGGAGTAATGGCGGTGATGGATCAGTGAATCCATATTAGGTGTGAGGGGATCGGGCTTCTAGAAAGTACAAGGAAGTGTAAAATGGGAAGGAACAGTCTATGAGATCTCTGAATTGTTAAATGTCTGCCTTTCGTTTCCTGGTAAGAGGTTTGTGCCTCTTCTTCAACTGTGGCACAGCTCATGTGAGACTGAAGGAGGAGAGGAGATTTGACGAAGTTCTAGGATCTTGGTACAATCCTCTCCAAGCTGCATAGCCTCCCTTGCCATCATTTTGAGTTGCATTAGATACCAGCCTCATGCACGAACCTTTTCATTCTGTTAATGGAAACTCACCCTCTTCTCCAGATGTTGTCTCCAGACCTGTAAACCTGTAATCTGCCACCTTCTCCTCAGTTAGCGTGCACCGTGCTCCCTGTGTGTCATGGCTGCTTCTCTCGGGCAGCTTCTCTATAACCACCAGCCCTTCTGAAGAGTCCACTCCACTTGTTTTGACCTAACTACAGCCTCGCTTCCCCAGGGATGTAGTTTCCTCCCTGAAGCTTTCTCTATGGTGGCTGTTTCATTGAGCGTGGAGGAGAGGTAGGTCCCCCATTGCAGTGTTTTCTTATTGTGTAGCCATCTCTGGCTCCTGGAAGCCAGAATCATTCTGCAATGCACCCCACTATCCTTCCTTGATATTGACTTGCTTGTTACACTTCCTGACTCACTAAGGATTGCACAGTAGTGTAGTACCAGCAGCCCGGACCATTCCCACTAACTGCTGCATCCGTACATAAGATCCTTTAACCTTACTCCTCTTAGATACTTTGGCTACCTTGCCTTGCCTCCTCAGAGTTGAGATCTCATCTTAGTCTCCATACCCAAGCTATGTCCTAGACTTTATTGGCCTTTATTTCCTCAAAAACTGCAATGAGAATCATCGCATTATATTTCCCCCAGTCTCTCCTCTATAACCCATCATCAGACTTAGATTTTCAGTCTTTGGACTGGACCTACTTTTTGTCATCCTTAACTCCTTTCTCTGAATGATCGACTTCGAATTCTGAATCTGTAGTGCATTCCTCGGTATATAATCATAACTCCTTTGCCTTTTTCTTTCGCCACAATGCACCTTAGTTAAATCTAACTTCTCATCTAGTGCCTGCTTGCTGGTATGTGGAACAGTGAATAGCGTGGATAAAACTTGCCCAGCTATAATGGCTCATCTCATGCTGCATTTGTGACCACAGATCTCATGTGGATCCCTAGTACTGTCCTAAAATCTGCTCTGTGTATCCACTCAGGTGACACTGCTCTGAAGTGACCATGTCACATATTTTCCACAACACTTCCTTATTTCTTTTAGCCAAGGCCTTTGTGTGCATTGCTGCTGCTGGGGTAGCTCAGCAAAGAAGACAGGGAGACATATTTCATAACTGTAAACCCTGCCAGACCTCAGCAGAGGAAACCACCATCATGGCCAGTGCCAGACTCACAGTAGAATCCCGAGCATCTTAGCTCAGGTGCTTTTTTTCTTTCAGAGCTCCTCAGGTGTTCTACTGATAGCACATGCAGATCATTAGCAATCAAACATCCCCCACAATAATCCAATACCTGCAGACAATACAAAATGACAAGGCCTAGGGTAGCCTCTCACCCACAGTGCATAAAAGAATTATTTTATACATAATAAAAAACAAACTTCTTTGCTTCTTGTTTAGCTGAAGAAGTGGAACCAATCAGAGAAGAAAAACATACCTTCCCAACACCACACACTCAACCGTCCTTCAACAGGGGTCCCCACACATTCTACATTGCCCCCAACACAAGGAATGGAACACTTCTATGTAAGGCCGATCTCTTCATTCCCACACGAAATGGTAACACTTTCATCTAGGGATCACGCCCTTGAGATTAGCTCCCACCTCTCCTGCTTCATCGCTTTATCGCTTTCTAGCAAATTATTTTACCAACATACCAGTAAGTGAGAATATCATCCATGATGAAAACAAAAAACACTTTCTGGATCCAACCTCGCTCTCCAATAAGCAGCCACTCTTCTGTTTTCCTTTACAGCAAAACATGGCCCCACTCATAACCAGTTCTTATCTTGGATCCTTTCCTCTCAGCAACCATTTGTACCTTTCACGTTGCTCACCCTGATCCTCTACAAGGTGTCAGTTACCTCCAAGTCACCAAGTCCTGCCTCAATTCTCTACTTCGACCCTGCAACATCTCCACACAGCTACCAGTGGCTTCTTTGACGAAACCCTTTCTTTGAATGGCTTTGTGACCGCTGGCCATTTATCCATGCACTGCCCTGCTCTGTTTCCGTCTTCTTGGTTATTTCTCCTCTTCACGTTTCTCAGTGTCAGCTGCGTCACACTTACCTGGGATGACTTTAAAGCTTCTACTCACTCCCCAAGTATGCTCCTCTCATTTCCCCCATAGTTCTCAGAACCAGCTGCCCATGTGCCCATATTTCTGTGCCAGATCATAACTTCTTTCCTGAAGAACCATGGTGTTTATGTCCAATATCCTATGGATTCCTTTAGGTGGATGTCTAACAGGAGAGTCAGCTCAACATGTCCATAATTAAAACCAAACCCTTCCATTTCTCCCCTCTGGATCTGTATGTAACTCTCAATGTTATTCTTTTTAGTAAGTGGAATCACCATTCACTTGATTGCTCAGGCTGAATACCATGCATCTAATTTTGACTTCGTTCTTACCTCACCCAAGAATTCTACCTCTCCACCATCTAACTAAATGTGCTACCACCTTCGTCCAAGACGCCCTAAAGTCCCACCTTACCCACAACACCGCCCGTGGCCGCTGCACTGGTCTCTAGCAGCACCCTTTCCTATGTTTCCGCAACCAATCATGTTATGTCCTGATGTTCTGGTCCTGCAGCTTCCGTGGCTTTGTCCCTCAGTTCACCACTTTGCTGACTCCATAGCAGCTACAGTTTCTTCCTCGGTACCCCAGGCAAGATCAAACACAATCCCCCTATAAGGAATTTGTGCTTGGTGTCTAGAATACCGTTTCTCAAGACACACAAATCACTCGATTCAAGAAGGCTCCTCCTCAAGTGCCATTCCCTGAGCCCCATCCCACGCTGCCTTCTAACCCGGCTCCGCTGTTCACACTGTAGCCATCACCTCACGCTATCTGTATATCTAGCTACAGATTCGCTATTTGAGCACCAGCTTCATGAGTGTACAGACTTTTATGTTGCGTTCTCAGTATCTACAAAGGTATCCGCTACGTGTTAAGTACTCAAGAAACACTTACTGAATTAACTGATGAGTAAAAAAAAATCCCCTTGCTTTTTTCAGATGAGACAAAAGTACAACATAATTTTGATGTCTATAAAACCACCTTAATTTTATACTTAGAATTTTAAAACCCCAGCCTTCCTTAAGGGTTTTTTTTTTTTCCCCAAAAGTTTTAGGAGCTGCCCACTAACAACACAAGCCTTAGTAGAAGTGTCCTACACATCAATTAGAGCGGGGGTGGTGGCGGATGAAGAACATGGCTATTAAAGCCCCGATAACTATGGATCATGAGATTCTGCCATGCTCCTGCTGAAACTCTTACCTCGCCTGGTGTTAAAACCCCTTGTTGTGGCCATGCTATCCCAGCTCCAGCCGACTTCAGAATCCCGACTTGTATGCTGGCTTTCTGTGTATCTCTCTGCCCACACAGGACTCTTCTCTGTGCTCCAGCAGGCATTAAGATGCCTGACTCGGGGCCTTAGCACTTAGCTTGTTTTGTGTTTGGTTTTTTCTTTTAAACCAAACAGTCTCCTCAGTCCTACACAATCAGACTTCTTTCAGGTTTCAGCCTCACAGGGTAAACCCTGTCTCATCTAACTGTTCCGAGCCGCTCCCTCCCGCCACCCTAGGAAATGCGAACCATGTCACGGTCTTGTTTTCAATGCCTTCTGAAATCACCTCCTCTTACTAATTAGCTCAACTCCCATTAGGACGTCATCACATCCATCTTTGACAACAGCCAAAGGTCTATTGGCTAAATGTTCCTCCTGAGGATGGGTGACACTACCATTTGTAAGGACTGCCTGGGAGGCCAACAAAAAGCTATTGTTCCCCTTTGCTCCGCGTGGCCTGGCTGACCTGTGGTCAGCTAAGGCTCCGGCTACCCTGCCAGGTGCTGGCAGGCTGTTACCTTGATGGCGCCTGTGGCTATCTGGATGTGGTGCAGTCTGCGCAGCGTGCTCTCCCTGTCAATGAAGTAGGAAGCCGCCAGCTGGTGCAGGGTTTCCAGGGACACTGCCGAACTGTTCCCACCGCTCCCAACTACAGGGGCGCCTCCTGCTGTTTCTGCCTTTCTGCTCAGTTTCCGCTTGTCCACAAAAATGGTCAGGGACTCTTCTCCTGCAACAAAAGCATGAGCTCATTAGTGAGGTTGTGAGCTCCAGCATTCCCCGCCATTAAGAACCTGTAGCTCTTGGGCAGGGCAGACCCAGCAAGAGAACACTGCCCCTGCTGCGCTGGGGCTCTTCCCTTCCTCTCCACCCTTGGAGCTTTCTCCTCAGATTGTGTACAGGGTCACAGGCCTTACCTCCCGGGAGGCCCTCCTTTCCTTAGCTCTTAAAGTCTCCCAAAGCTCACCCCTCAGCAGTGTCTCCATTTAACATCCTCTATTGATCTCCATCACAGGCAATCTGCCTCCAAGGGGAGACACATTCTCCCCTCTCAGGTTGTTTATGAGAAGCCACATGGCTATTACTGCTTTCCAGGGAAAGGGCAAAAGCTTTGAGCCTCTGCCTCTCTGCCTCTCCCCTCTCCATCTAACTCCAGCTACCACACCCGGCAGCTAGCCCCAACCCCGGGGAAGCCGCCTGCGTTTTGTCCACTGCACACTTAACGAAGTGTTATGATAAACCCTGCTTTCTTCTTCCCATAGCTGGGAGAACTCTTTATCTTCAGGTCTCGGGATTCGGACCAGAGTCCCAGCTCCATTTTGCACAGTTCAGCCCCCAACTCCCGTTCTTTCTATTAGGGAATGATTCACCAAGTTGTTGGATTGTGGTTTGGCTTGCTACCAGTCTCCACAGTGAGGAAGAGGGGGGGTAAGTGACTCAATGAACATCTATTTCTGTGCCTACAGATCTGCCATTTGTAGCCACAGTAAGAAATAGGAAGTGCAGAAGCCCCTGGGTTAGATGGCTAACCAAAATAAAAGTAGGAGCGCCCCCTGCTGGTACATGCTTACTAGAAACCTGTGTGTCCCCCTAGCCTCCCTCCCCACCGGGTCCCCAAGGCCCCTTTCCTCAGGAGGGCATTTGAAAGAGAAAAAAATGTTCTGGGGTGGAACATGATTTGGGTGCAGAGAGAATACACCGTTCTCCAGTGCACCAAGAAGAAACTATTTCCCAGGCAATGCTAAGCTAAGAAGTAAAAAGGTGCAGGGAGGTAGCAGAGGGATATGTAACAGATCGGAAAAGCTATTTTCAACAATGGGACAGCCATTTCGCTGGGGCTGATGTTGCTGCTTACCTCCAAGAGTGGCAGAAAGTAAGAAATGAGTGCCGTACTTTTTGATGAGGTTTTCAGTAACCTGTTGCAAGTTGGGTCTCCTTCCGAGGAGGCGGATGTTGCGCACAAACTCTGGAGCGAGAGGCAAAGGCAAACTGAAGAAATCTTTCCTTTCTAAGGCCAAGTTGTTCACTTTCCATCGGGCGAACTCCCTGCAGGGAAAGCCAAGGAAGGGGCAAGGAGAAGTGTATTTCAGAACAAGAAGTGTGAAGTCTGAAATAGGGACATTCCTCTGCCTGAGGCCTCCTCTCCTCAAGTCCCCTTCTCTCAGGGTGGCGAACTCAGTGGCAGGAAGTGACCACCCCCCTAAACACACCACACACACACACACACACACACACACACACACACACACACACACACACACACATCATTTCCAGCCTAAAAAGCAGACCCTCACCTTTCCCACTGGGAGCCTTTACCACCAGGCTTTCCCATTGGACAGTGGTAGCTCAAAGGCTTCCCCAGGGCAGAAAAAAACACAAGCAAAGCATTGGGCAGTGATTTACAGAGACTGATCATGGTCACAGCTGTCCCGCAGCAGGTGAGTGACATCATCCCTTCCTCTTAGCTTCCATTGGTCACAGCTAAACACAGGAAGGTCATTCTAGAAAGAACCCTGTTTTAACATTTGGGCCTCAGATCCCTTCACACCCTTAGAGATAATCACATTCCACTTACTTGTTTATGCGGCTCATATCGATTGATACCACATCAGAAATTAAAACCGAGCAAACTAAAGTTATCTATTCAATACTGCATTTGAAGATAACAGTAATAAACCCATTACATATAACCAAATCAATTCATTTTATGACAATAGCTGTATGTACTGAAACAGAACAAATTTGACAAGAAAAGCACATTGCTTTGTGGCTTTGGAAATCTTTCACAACTGCGTAGCAGGACAGTTTCGTCCTCATCTTTACGTCTACATTCAGTTCGTCATCATAGTTGTGACTCTTATGCTCAGGGCCACGCTAAAAACTAAAGACATGCTCACTTCTTAAAAGTTATTTATAGTGTAGCATCTGAAGCCATACCAATAGAGTCTGTACTCTATTGCCTTCAAATACAAAGTTGAATATTGCAATTTGAACGAACACTTTTAACCTGGTTGAGTTACAGCGTGCATTGGTCCCCTTGGACCAATCCCTGAGTTTTTAACATCCTGACTCTTCACTGCACAGTACTAAAACATCATACTAGTTAATGTCACCGCCAACCTCATCAGAAATGTCTTTAAATATGAAGGAAGCTGACTGGCTCATAATAATGAATATAATTTTTCTAGAATTTGAATTTTCATGTGAAAACTAAAATTTTATTTTTATTAATAAACAACATCAATTTTCCTTTTAAAGCCAGCTTGATTTTTTTTAGGGGAGGGAATGTCTGCCAAACACTTAAGTCTAAATAACTATAGGCTGTCTCCTGCTCTTGCTTTCAAGAAGAATAGGATTCCGGGAAAGAAGTTGCTTGCTCAGCTTGCAGCTCAACCACACATGTATTTTCCCTTGAGATCGCCATAGTTCTTTAGCAACTGCAGACAAGCTCGTGGGTACTTCCTATTTTCATCACATGGAACATTAAAATGACACGTATCCAAGGTTAACACATAATGCTGTTAATAAACTGTACCGACTGAGGACATTCTTGAGTTAGGCTGGCATATTCCATCTCTCTGTCCTTCCCACCCTCCCTCCTTGTCCCTCTGTGTGTAGGGGGAGGAGGGTGGGTATTTAGTTCTCATGTGTAATGATGAACAGCACATGTCTACCAGATTCATTTGGAATGCGTGTTTTCATTCCAATTAATGTTAACATTAAAATTAACAGCTTTATTTGCTGATTTTATTTTATTTTATTTTATTTTTGTTTTCAGTGAAAACACTACATGGGTCCTGAAAGGAACTAGGAAGATCACATTTTAAGCAGTCTGCTTCAGAAAATGGCTGGGTTTCTTTACAGACACCTTCAAGATTTTCCTCTTCATGATTCGCTCCTCACTGACACATTTGGATCTCAAAGCAAAAAGATTTCTGGGTGGAATCTTTGTCTTGAGCTGGAATTTAAACAATTGTAAGAAATAAGTTTCTCACTGCACCCCCCCCCCCCCTTCTATATCACACTGGTAAAGACTGGCTCTCCTGCCTTCGGAAGCAGAGAGATGTAGAGTCTTCACAGATCCCTCACCCATTCCAATCCTGCTCATTGAGAAAGTGCAAAGCCTTGGTCTAACCTTTCCTTCAAAGCCAAGGAGTGCCAACGATGGAGCTGCAGAAAATACAATGAAGAAAAATAAATAAAACTCCTGCCAAATCTGAGCCTATAGAAGCCCCTCCTCCACCCCAGCCCCAGATTCAAGAGGCTCAGATAGATGGGAGGAGCTTATGTCAAACATCACTAGGGGAACAAAGGGAAATAGTGACTAATAATTCAGGGTTTCAACCTAGCCCTTCAAATTTTTTATTGTGTGGCTTTATTTATCGAACTAGGCAAGCAAGTTAATAATAATATATCATCAGTTATTTCTTTTGTGCAAGAAATGCTAAACTTGAATTAAAGTACAGGGTATTTGTCAAAAGCATTTGCTATCCCAAATCCCACTGCAGGGTAAAGAACAGTTGCCTGATCTCATTTGTAGTTGGCTGGATGGGAACCAGTGTCCTCTCATTGGCTAGAGGATAATTACACTGATGAGTCATTAAATCAGATTACTCAAAACAGAAACAAAACACAATCAAAAGAAAAATCCTTAGGGTCCTCAAACCCAGCCTCTCTGTCTTGGGATGAGCTACACGTGGACTTCATTAACTAATGCTGTCTCTCATGTTCTCTTCCTAGATTCAAGGGTGAAGAGGACACTCTTCCATCTTCCATGATTTCTTCTTATGGCCCAAACCCATCACTTTCCTGGCCATCTTACCCAGAAGGTGCTCTCTCTCTCTCTCTCTCTTTCTCTCTGTCTCTCTCTCATGCCCTCATCCATTCTTCCTCCTCCTCCCATTAGAGCATAAACTCTACCAGGGTAGGGTTCCTCCCCTGCTAGTATCTCCAGCAGTAGAGCCATACTAGCCATTCTGCAAGAGAACAAGAGTAGATATTCAGCATGGTCTTGTTGAGTAATTGAAGGAGACATTCTCCACGCTCTTTAATGACACAGCTGTCCCAATCCACTAGTTTTCAAATGAAAGGAAAATTGATTTGAAAATAGTTACAGGAAAATAGCCTAGAAAGCAACAACCAATTTGGATGATGGATCTGACGAGAAACGAAACAGTCTAAATGTGTGTATATCAGGAAGTTAACTTTTATTTGTAAAAGTATTTTGTTCATTTTAAAAATACAAATCAAACCAGGTGTGATGGTGTACATCTGTAATTTCAATACGCAAGAGGCAGAGGCAGGAGGATTGTGCAAGTGTGAAGCCAGCATGGTCTACCACATGAGTTCTAGGCCATTCTTGATTACCGCCAGCATATTCTTTTGCACTTTCCTTTTATACTGCCTGGGTTTTCACATACTGCTTGCAAGAAGACATGGACCATTTCTTATGACTGTCCACCGTCCATAGTCAAAGCCTAGTGCATAAAAATGTCTCAACTGCAACTGCTGGGCTTTACACTCAGAGGTTAATGATCAATATCTCTATCCTTCTACAGCGAACCTAGCAATTTCCACCACTCTTTGTGTTAAAGATCGGCCAACGGAGCAACAAGCTCAGAATTCTGCACTGTTGCTCAGTTTGACATCATCCTTGGAAAATCAGTTTAATGCGCGTCAATAGCGAAAGAGCGTTTCACTTAAATGAGGAAACGGAAGCTCGGAAAGCTAAGTAATCGCCTAACGTCACACAACTGGAGAGAAGCCTATGGGGCTAGAAGGGAAGGGAAAATTTGAGTACTATCTGCCAATCTTTTCCAAGTTATGATATATATTGAGGCAGGGGGATTGCCATGGATTTCAGACCAGGATAAAGTACAGAGTCAGATCCTGTCTCAAAGAGATGGACAAAGGGGGGGGGGTAAGAAGGAAGGAAGGGAAGGAGAGAGGGAAGGAGGGAGGAAACGGTAGAAAGTACTCTCTTTAGAGTCCCAGAAGATGCTGCTCAGAGCAAGGTAAACTAGAGAAACAAGTCCTGCTGCCTTAGTACTTGCCCTGTAGTTTCGAAGATTTGGGGAGCCTTTGACATATCTGTAATCCGTTTGAAGCGTACCCAGATACCAGCGTGGACCTTGGCTCTGGAAACCATGGGACAAAAATGCCACAGTTTGCCTAAAGGCGTATAACCAGCTGGTATCAGAACCTGAGCAAAAAGAAAGCACACTGACCTTTCCTGGGGTGCTGGTGACAATAGTCAGACAGGAAGCCCAGAAATGTTAAGAGAGTAGCTTGGACAGAGTCACAGGATTAGAGGGGAGGCAACGCTTACACCTCAGAGCCAGTGGTTAAGGTAAATACTACCCTGCTCTTCTACAGTTCTGTCTTCTTCTACATCCTGAAGGATGTACTCATGGTCCTCAAATCCTTGTAGACAGTTAGCGATCCTCTAACAAAAATAGTGTCATTACCATGAACATTCCATTCCTTTATCTGTGCAAAACAGAAATTTACTATATATTCAATATAATGCACCATTTATACTACGGCAAAATTTTGTTTGTATTAAAGCGTTTCCATTATGCCCCTTTGTAAAAGAAATTGAGATTGAGAATGAAATCAAGTTCACACACAGAGCATCATGGGAAGAATCACAGACAAAGCCTTGAGTCCAAGTTTCACGGGTGCTCAGGAAATCATAACACAACAACAAACGACCCAGAAAAGTGAGTGGTACTGTCTTAGAAAGCATTTTATGAACAGACAGTTAAAAATAAATAGCTACTCTTTAATGAATTCTTACTATGTGGTAGGCATT
The DNA here is from genome assembly GCA_026225945.1 of Cricetomys ansorgei. Lineage (NCBI taxonomy): Eukaryota > Metazoa > Chordata > Mammalia > Rodentia > Nesomyidae > Cricetomys > Cricetomys ansorgei. The sequence goes on along the minus strand of JAMJFZ010003376.1, from coordinate 26,352 downwards.
CCAAGCATCTTATAAGGATTATCCACAAAATATCCCTATAAAGGGGAAAATATAATTAAAATCTTCATCTTGTGGATAACGACATGAAGACAGGACATTTAAACTTAGCCGGCTGGTGACAGCCAGTAGGTGGCAGAATCAGGATTGTAAGGTAGGTTGTTTTGACAGGTCACAGTTTCGACCACTGTGATACAGTACCTCAGCCTGTGAAAAGCTAGGGAGCAGTTATAAAATTGTGAATGGGGTGTGGGAGGAGAAGGAGGAAGAGAGGGGTTGGCTGGAGAAATGCTGCATAAGGGATTTATTTGATAGGGACTTAATGCAAAGCGTTTCGCTAGAGAAGCTCATTGGATAAAGAATTCATATCATGGGGCTATAGTTACAAAACAGAAAAATAAACAAAAGCCAAATGGGCTCCCGGCATTCCAGTGTGGCATCACTGCTTAGGATGTGATCTGGCCCCATAGGGTTTGTTGTTGTTGGAAACGTGAGAGTCATTATAACAATGTTAAGAGAGGTTAATGGGAATTTTAAGAGGTGGAGGGGAGAGGAGGGAGGGAGGGAAGGACCACTTGAACGGATTAAGGTCATTCTCATGGGACTGTGGATAGTTTTCTGGGAAGTTCATTATACAAAAAAAGTGTTCCTTAGTCCTTCCCCCGGACTCCGCCTTCCTGTCTTATCGCCGTATTCACCATCTCTCCCTCCTGGATTACGTTCCACCATGATGCCATTCACTGTGTAATGCAGACAAGTGGGTCTTTACCAGCAGCAAGTTGCCTCCAGCACCAGACCTTTGCCCTCCCAAACCGTGAGCCAAATTAGCCTCTTTCCTTTGCAAAGTGTTCCTTTGCAGACATTTTGTTATACTAATGGAAAACTGACTAATACAGCATCAACTGAGAATGGGGTGCTAACTACAGGAGGGTTCGGCTCTAAGGCTCCAGGTACCGGGCACTTCTACTCCAGTCAGGTTCTTCCTAGACCTTGGGGACCATCATGGATACCACATAATTGGAGAACATCTGTGAATGGAGTTTGAGCCAGAAAGTAGTAAAAATGTGCTTATAGAAAACATTAACCTGGTTCTCTCCAGCACCTTAAAACCTCAGAAGACAATACTGGAAGACAGCCTAAGCTAGTCAAAGAATAAGTGTTCATTTCCTATTTTTCATTTAGCAGGGTTTTCTTTTTCCAGTAATAAAATAATCAAGGCTTTTTTTTCCCCAAGAAAAGAATGTTTTCTATATATCAATTATATTAACACACAGTGCCTCAATTAAGCCATCATCTTTGTTTCAATTAAGACATCAAGTAAATCTCCATTTCAATTTAGCCATTTTTCCTAAAATCTTCTCCCACTGTGTTTGTTACACAGTAAACAGTCTGAGGAAGAAAACATTTCAAACAGCACTGTAGTTATATGGAAAGTTCCTTAGAACAACAGAGGGCACTGCAGAAAAGCTTCCTGGGTTGAGTCAAAGGCTGAACACAGTCCTTCAGGGTGAACTTTGAGCAAAATGCATTCATATGTATTTCAAAGAGGTGCCTCAGTAGACAGCTATCATCAACAGAAGCTCACGGCATTTCCCATCACCCTCTAGTGCAATCAAGGCTACCTCTGAGTGAATAGTATCTGTCAAAGGGTCAGCTAATATAAACATAGAATCATCAATAACAACTAAGATATAATCTAAGAAAAGAGAATTCCAGATGGGAAGATGGAATCCAGCATGTCATATCAGGTACACATTATTCCGTATAAAGAAACAGAGAGATTCTAAAGTTAACACTATTATTTTTTTGGCCCCAAAGTGCTTCATACTAATGGCCTAGATTGCCAATCGATGATGGCTGGTCTTCCAGTTGTACAATGATGACTGAACATGAGCTTGGGGAAAGTTGAATCACACTCACAACAAACCTCAAGCAACAGAAGCTTCAATGGGGATTTAGACTATGTCATCTCTGAGCCAACTCTGCATTCTGAAGCCAAAAGGGGTCTCCCCTGAGAGCGTTAAATGGCTAGAGGTTGTTCTAATTCAAAAATTGTAAATAGAAAGTGATGTCTCCAAGTCCTCACTACCCTACATCACAGTGTCCTGTGTGTAACACAAGGTCAACAACAAATCTGCCAGCAAGAGCCTCCCTGCAGGGTCTCACAGCATCTGAAGATGAAAGATTCAGAAAGAACACAGCTGGGGTCTCCCACTCAGGTGCTCTTTCCACTTAAGCACCACTTTTCAGGCTTGGAAACTGAGAGCATTGATCCAACCCCATGAAGAGGCATTAATTATGAAGGTTTCCTACCTGCGAAGTCCTAAGGGAGAGACGTTTAAAATTAGAGGATCCTGGACAGATAGGTGGGTAGGTAGGTATAACACAGATAGATGACAAAAAGACAGACAGACAGACAGACAGACAGACAGACAGACAGATAGATAGATGCATGTATGCATGCATGCATACATACATACAGTATATACATACATAGATAATATAAAGATGTTAGATACATACATATATACATACATAGATAATAGAAAAGTGGTAGACAGATGATAAATAGACAATAGAAGATAGGTAGATGATAGATAGTAGATAGATAGATAGATAAGAGATAGATGATTGATAGAAGATAGATAGATAGATAGATAGATAGATAGATAGATAGATATATAGAGGGAGATGAAAAATGTTTAAAAGTTGAAATCTAGTAATAATGAATGGTAGCCCAAGCTGTGTGTGGTTGTGCTGAGACTTTGTGCTAAGAGCTAGATCTTTCTACTACCAGTTTTCTAATGAATTTTAATCTTTCCACTTTTATTGGGAAATCATATTCATCACATTGCCAAGGTCATTGATATGATTGTCATCTGGAAAGCCACATTCCCTATAGTCTGAGCTTGCAGTTCTCCGAATGTGCGTTCACCATGGCACCCCTGCAGGCTTGGCAGGATCCTCTCCCGGAGTCAGTGCACCCCTGTGTGCTCAGAGCCATTTGTTCCTCCTGAGTTAGACTCCAGAATCACTGTTGTTTCCAGCACAGTCAACTGATCATTGCCTGCTCACTCGGGTGGCAGTTCTCAGAATAGGGCTGGGGCTCCCTGAGAGATGAGAAGTCTTAAGACAGCCATAGAACCCAGGATCTTGCAGTTCATAAATGGCCCACACAAGTCAGCTGATATAATAAGCACTATTGTTTCTTCCCCTTTGGGCCCTTATAATCTATTTTCAGTACCTCTTTTTTGGGGAGGCATCACCCAACTTTGATGCTTAAAAAGACTGCTATGTTCCAAGGGACTAAACTAACATTCTCCAAGTAGTTGCTCTGTAATGAACCATGACCATAAAAAAAAAATGGCTGGATTTCCTTGCAAAATGAAGAAAGACATAGAATAGGTTACCGGATAAAACATCTAAGAACTCTGGAACAATCTATAGGCCTTACACCAAAGACAGGAATGACTTTGTCATCTTCCCTGACTTTACTCTGTCTACTTAAACTGTCAGCCAATGACCCTACTGACCATTTCTCACACCTCAATCAGTTCAGGATAAATGTAAGTACTGGGTTTTCTGAGCTCACCTTTTTCTTAGACAGATGTCTCTCTAGCCAGCTTAAGACTTGCTGGTTTGACACAGGAGGCTCAGTGTGAGCCACTGAGTATTGAATCACTGACGTTTCTAAGGAGTTCCCAGCAGAGAGGTCTTCTCTTGCTCCCTGTCTCTACCAATGTCCCACATACCCAGGACCAATCTGCCACGCAAAAATACTATCATTTTTCTTCTTTCATAGGGCCACATTTTTCCTCTCAGAAAACTCACAGCCAACATAGATATTGGGGGATTCCAGTTGTTCACCACAGAGACTCAGCTCAGAGCGTTCCAGATTCTCTGGCTTAATATTTTAGAATCATAGAGATGTGTAAGTGTTTTGGTTCCTATATAGAATGCAGTATTTCTAGACATCATCAAAAGATTTCAATCTCAGCAGCAGATTACTGCAATGTTCTTGGATATTAGAGCTTCAACTGCTATAATGAATGAGACATGATTAATCCAAGTCATAAAAAGGAATGATAATAATAACCGTAATTTCTTATAATGGTATAGTGAAATCTTTTAGTATTTTTTTAAACTGCAAACAATTTTCACACATGTTTAGCTAACTTATTACAAGGACCTGGAGGAGATAAGGGGCATATTATTATCAACCACTAACTGTTTTCACATTAACAAGTGAAGAGACTGGAAACTGAGAGAAGTAGCTGGCCCCAAGTCTCAGTTGATTAGCAGCTGAGTTTGCCTAGCATCCAGGTCATGCTACTAATGATTTTCTGTCTTTGTCCAGAGGCTGAGCTCATGCTCAGGTTCCAGCACCCACTTCTGTCATACTTCTTAGCTAATTCTGCTTTGTTCACAACTGTGGCTAGGAGAAAATCCCCAGGCAAGAGAGTGTTCATTTTGGCATCATTGAGTTCAATAAGAACTCAGCCCCTACAACCTTGAAGGCCCAGGAGCAGACATGAGGGTGGTACTCCCTCGGTGCCCCAGTACCCTGTCCTTCTCACTGTCTGGGAAGAACTCAAGAAGCCTGGCATGGAGGTAATTTAGCAGCCTGCTGTGTTCTCAAACAACGGCCCGTAAACAATGATTGGCCAATTTCATTCTAATCTTTTCAATTTTGCTCTAATTAAAATCAAGCTGCAGCTTTCAAACAGTTTAATTAAGGCTGATTGGAAGAGGTGGGGAGGGGAGAGTCAAGCTTAGGGGAGGAGGAAGACACCCCTGTTTGGTGACTCACACTGCCCCTGTAGGGGTTAGGGACTTGGAGAGGGCAGCAGAAGTGACAGGTCTGTAGAATCAACACGAAATGCAACATATTCCTGGCGATGAAGGGCCAGTGAATCTGTAAGACCAGAAGGAACCGAACGAGACGCTGAGTGTTGTCACAGGCACGGAACCCCTGTCTTTGCCTTGGCCACCCAGCCTGCTCTTCTAAAGCTCATCTGTTCACCTGTGGAGAAAATGACCCTCCTCACCATTGTCCGTCTCCTGTCGTGCTTGTTTGCGCAGCTAGCGCAACATAGGCTTCATAGGCTTCCCGTTGTCCACTTTACTTCAAGATGATTCCCGTAGGCTGTGCTTCCCTTCAGTACCCTAAAAGTTTATTCATTTTGCTGTGAGCTAGGCCTTCTGCTATTCAGGTGTATTTCCTTTTTATACAGGATACTTCTCTTTGACAAGCTCTTTTTAGTTCCTGTAAAAATTTTCAGGTATCTAGGCCTGCGTGTTCAGTTTTCACTTCTTGTATTCCACCTTACGGATGCATTTCCGTCTAAGCTCTATCAGTTTGACGTGTTCCAAACGCAGAGAGGACATCGGGTGTGAGACCTGAATACATCATCATCTTCATCATTGTTCTCGCGATCTTCATGAACATCTTTGTGGGTTCAATTCTCACTGTGCCTCCGGGTCACCAGGAACGGGACTGGATGTTTTATGTTTTGAAATCATCACAGAGATCCTACAAATGTCAGTGTAGTAGGCTGACTCATCAATCTTGCCTGTGTTAGAGAGCCCTTGATATATGACTCAGTAGACTCATTCACTTCTAAGGGTAGAAGTTATTTCTCAGCCTTATTTGTACAGAACATGACTGCATTGCTTTGCTTTGGGCAAAGTAACGAAGGCAGAACTGACAGTGTGACAACTCCCGGATGATTCCTCAAGAGCCGTTACCTTTGGCCTCTCTCCCAGCTGCATCTCTCTCCTCTCTGGGAAAATGCCACCCCTCAAGATTATTCTAGTTCTCTTCTTTTAGCTTGGCCCCTAAAATAAATACCATTAGGAGACAGACCTAATGACCCCTTGCCAATCTTCTGCATGAGGCAAAGCTATTGCGGCCAATCTACACACAAAACACGAATAAATGACCATTTTATCCATATTATTAAAATAACCATTATAATATTCACTGAATATTGCTCTATTTTATATGCATCATTGTGGCAATAGTTAAAAAATACATTTCAAAAGTTTCAGCTGTAGTTCATATCTGAGCTAGCTGAGACTCAGATAATTTAACTATCTTTATCAAGGACACACAGCTTGCTAAGTGGTGAGCTCTGTTCTTTCTACTTTCCACCTTCCCTTCATTTTTTCACTTGATGACTGTGTCATTTCTAAAGATAAGCCATTGTTGTGTAGCCATGACTTTGTAATCAGCGGCACCCTAAAACTCTTTATAGTCCTGACTTCTTCTTCATAAGACACCCTGAAGGAGGACCACCTACATTCTACACTGGCGAAGCTGGAATTTTCTATTGAAATTTAGGACTTTGCATTTTCCTTCCTTACATTCCACCCCTTGTGGCAGAGAATGTAAGGTTGTTCTGTAGGGCTATTTCCATTTTCCCTCTTGGGCTCACAGATAGATGGCCAAGCCTCTCTGCTTCCCACAACCCCAAACTTTTTCTCTTCATGGATAGCCATGTAACTGAGTTCTGGACAAGAGAAGGTGAGTACCAGCTCAGGGGAGGGAGGAGGAGCACCCATCATATTCTTCATGCACTCTCTTTCCTCTTCTACCAAGGATCCGGAAGAGGCCTACACTTCAAGCCTCAAGGGATGGTAAAGTAATTTGGGTCAAAATAGTCTCAGTCCTGAATGAAGTCCTGAAGCAATCTGCTTTAATCCTTCCCCTGAATTATATTGTAGTGTGAAATGAGCAGAGCAAAGTAGACTATCACGTCACCAAGATTTGCGGGACTGCTTGTTTCGGCACTTAGCCTGCTCTGATTAATATTATTTGAATTATATCACTCCGGATTTTTCCAATCAGGTGAAATGCTGTTGGATCATTTTGTCAACCTGGGTAAGGCTCCCTTTCAGTGACTTGTATTTTGTGTGTGGTCTGCATGGTCAAACAGCTGTGCCTCTGCTACTCAGCTCGCCAGGTCTCTCTTCTAGCCTCTTGCAGACACATGGTAAACATCATTGATCTTGAAGCCCTGGCATGTAGGCTATTGCATCTTGGTGGGGAAGAGCTCCACAGGGAAAGCACCATTACTGTGAAGGATTTATTGTAAACTGTCCCATAACTATAAAATCAAAAGATTAACTCGGGCTACAGTTAAAGGGGGTAGCACATAGATTTGAAGTGATAAATTTGATTTATGCATGGTTTTTCTTGCAGTAAAGCAAGTTTGATAGAGTGAGACTACCTCCTCTCTTTGCTCTTTCTGAGTCAACCTTTCTGCATTTTCTCCTTCTCGTTTATCTTTATTTACCACTCTGGTGTATTTTATACCTTTTCTTCCTTCATGAAAAAGGACTAGCCATCTATCTCGAAGTACAAGGAATCTATTTCTAGTCATCTCCAAGTGATGAAAGTATTATTATTCTAACAGTTTTGCTGTCGAGGAAATGGAGCTGAGGCATGCAGAGTCACTTCAGCAGCGCTGCGTGTCCGTCGGGACTGCAGCTGAAATCAGGCAGCCTGTTCCGGAGTCCGGAGTTCTCGTCACTTCGGTACGCTGCATCTAATTCGGTCCTGTGCAGTCGAACTGTTACCAAATGGTTTCATCCTCTTGTTTTTGTCTTTCTGTGGTACAGACATGGTGCTGGAGACAGGAAGGTGGTATGAGATGTGTTTTGTTTTGTTTTGTTTTCCCCAAAAGAGTTCACAGACAAGTAACAAGCTAAGATAAGTAAGCATAAAACAAGTACGTTCTATGCCAGAAATCTGAAGAAGGCGATGGGGAAACTCGGTAGATGTAACTAAGCCTCCGGCAGGAGTCAAAGCACACTTGATTGAAGGGTGTGTAGGAACCCAGCAGGAAGACATGGAAAGAGCTTTGCAGGAAGAGGAGATGAGACTCAGCTAGACATGCTTTCAAAGGGGCCTCCTGTGTTACACAGGTCTGGAACGGGGCTAGAACAATAGGAATGGGAAGCCAGGGGCTCGAGTTCAGTACTCATTAACTATTGGAAGTAGGGAATAGAATTGGACATGAATTTTATAAGGAAATAAATTTGGGACTTTTCCTTTGGGTCAAAGGGACCTAACAGACAAGTTAGGCTGCCGGTGAGGACAGAAATACAAGTGGCCAATGATGAATCCAGGAGAAGGGACAAGGCTGGACTTGAAGCTGTGTGGCTCAGATGGGGAGAAGGTTGGAGCAGGGACAGCAGCCTCTGCAGCAGCATGGCTGCTCCTTTCAGGAAGGCCAGTAAGGATGAGAGGAGACATGTGACTGTAGTCGGCCCAGTGTTCTGGCCACGGCTTTAAACACTGAGATTAAACCCAGGTATGCAAAGCCAGAGCACACTGGAGATGGGTGGGACTGTTGGAGAAGCTAGAACACAGAAGTCAGAACATTTTCCCTACATTTAGCTTGAATAAAAACCATCTAGAGTCTCTCCTCATTTCCAACTCCTGCTTCTGTGATGCTCCTGTCCTCAAGGTGTGAGCCTGGGTCCCATGGTGTGCCTGTGACCCAGGACCAGTGGCGCTCCGCATCCAGAACTGCACAGGATGCTCCAAAGAAGAAAAGCTTCCTATCGGCAGCTTGAAGGTAGGCGGCAGCTCAAAGTGGGCAGCAGATACAGACCCGTGACAGTTCTTAAGAACTCTGGAAAGTGAGCAAACAAGTCCAGTCCCCAGGAGCCAGAATTGGTTTAAGGAGAGAATCTTGTCAAAATAAATTTCATTTGTTTTCTTTAGGAAGGAAGGTGAAACAGGGGGAGCTGGGGGTAAAGTAAACAAGAACAGCCTTGGTGGGAATGTGTGAGAGGAGGGGGAGGAGAAAGGTGGGGTCCTCTGGGGGAGTGCTAACAGCCTGAAGAGGCACAGAGAGTCAGAATGACTTAGGCTTATCCCAGAGAAGAGAAGGCAGAGTCAAGAGCAATGAGTGATGTAACAGGAAGGAAAACAGATTCCATTTCAGAAAGGCCTTCGTGTAACCGGAGAGCTGAAGCAGGAGGATTACCATGAGTTTGAGTTTGAGCTTTGGCTACATAGTGAATTCCACTCAGTCTGCAATTAGGATTCTTTCTCAGAGAGAGAGAAAAGAAGAGGAAAGAAAAGGAAGAAAAGAGAAAGAGAGAGAGAGAGAGAGGGAGGGAGGAGAAAATAAGGGAAGGAAAAGAGGAGGGAGGAAGAAAGGGAGAGATGTCTTCATAGTCTTTTTTAAGCTGATGCTCAATGGAAATAGGCTCCAGTAAATCCCCATGCTGGGAACGGCTCCAGCCAAGCCGTTTAACCACCTTTGTGGGATTGTAGAGCTGTTGTGTGCACAAGTTGGGAAATGTGTAATTTTGGAATTTCCTTCTAATTCAGACATCCAAGTGTTCCTAGGTTCTTACGATGTGCCATTTCATGTCATCAGACTCCTTGCACACCCAGATCCTGACTGTGAACATTTGGCTCCTCATCTCAGGCTCATAAGCCCCGTGCTTCTCAGAGCTGAGCTTCTGGTCTGGCTGTGATACGCAGGCAGCAGAATAGAACGCAGACAGCTCTGCTCAGTGCTTGCAGGAGACCAGAAACCATATCAGCAGCCTCAAGTCACATTTTCTCCTATGATGTCACACATGCGCGTGACTACTCCACGAACCAGGCCAACCCTGAAAGATTCTCGCAGCTTCCTCACCCCTCCACGCCATCCCTTAATCCAATTCATAGCTTAGAGCAGACACAGAGCCAGCACATCAGAGTGTGGCTTCCCTGCCAACCTTGTCCTCTGTTACCAATGAACCAATGATGCAGCCCACGGCAAGGGATCATTAGAGGTGCTTACGTGCCTCTGTGGATCCAGAAGAAGTCATTTCCCAAAGAGCCTTCTTTCCTGTCCTTGCTTCGTCACTAGCGTGTCCCCAGGTGAGGTCCGGGCTCTCCTGACACACTAGGAAAATGAGAATCCTCCCAGGCCATGGGGTTGTGATGGAGGTTCTGGCAACTTTGTTTTCTTCCCCTCAGAGGTCCTGCCCAGGGAGTGGGACTTAGCGCTCAGCTCGCTCTGACTCACAGACATGAAGAGCTTGCTTGCTCTTTGCAGGGAAGTGGGGGGAGTGGAGAGGTAAAGCTCTGGTTTAGGGGAGAGCCTGGTAGGAGTAGGGTGACAGAATCGTGGTACACTGAGTAAGAAACAGGGGAAGACATGGCCTGGCAGCTCTGAGAGATTCCTTCTTCCCTAAACAGGCCTTGGCTAGGCCAGCTCTAATCTCGTACAGCAACGCTTACGAATTATAAAATAAGCACAGGAGTCCCAGCTCTCGGGTCTGTTCTCTATCCCATCTGACAGCACATTGTGGTATGTGGTGCTGTCAAACAGGACTGTCTGGACCCAAACTCAAAACCTTGTTTGTCCCTGTTAAAACAACAACAACAACAACAAAAACCTTTTAAATCCAAATTTGCAAAGTTTCTCAAACAACAGGTTATTTGCAATATCACAAGTTTCTTTTGGCTTTCTGTAGATATCCCTTGAAATATGAGACATTTCCAAATGGACATGTATGTCTGTAAATCAGTGTCTCCCTGCTCCTAAAAGCTAGGGCCAGGGATTTACTCAAATTTACTTAACGCTGAATTTTTATAAGCCATTGCCAGGCAAGAAATAAGATATTGTATGTGAGAAATGACATTAAGTGTCCCTCTAGTAGAGGATCTGGCTTACAGAAATCCGATTTACACTGTATCCGTGTGAGAACATACCAGTGGTGCAAAGCCCACATGGACTGAACTTTCTGTGGGTACACTGTTTCAGCGGTAACCCAGCATGGCCTCCTCCTGCTCAGGCTCCCCCGAGCCCAAGTGCAGATGGGGAATTCTGATGGAAAGTGAGGACCGCAGAAACTCGAGGTAGAGCACACCACCTTACAGCCCCTCGAGGCTTGTCTTCTGTATCTCAGGAATCTACTGGGATGCTCTAAGCAAGAGAGAGTGCGTGTCTATATGGAGAGAGCACCGTCTCTCTGGGAATATTAAGTATCTCCAGCTCAGATGATTTTTTAACTGCACGATAATCATCAAATAGCCAGGCCTGCTATGTTGGGGACTGAGCACTGAATTTTCCTCCTGGTTTTGGGAAAGCTTAAGTTCAAGATCTTCGTGTATTATACGGTTGTACAAAGAGCATGCCCCTAGAGAATTCTTATTAGGAAAAAATCTAAGTAATATAGTGTGTTGAATGTCGGGCTGGGAAGATGGCTTGGTGAGGAAGAATGCCTGCTGCACAGTGTGAGGTCCTGAATCCAGATCTCAGCAACCACAGAGGAGATCAGGAGATCAGGTGCGGCTGTCTGAGACTGTCACTACCGCAGCGCTGGACGGTGACATTGAGATGGGACTGTTGAGAACTATTACCCACCATCACTGTCAGAAAGCGGTCATCTCCAGGTACAGCGAGAGACTGTATCTCAAAGGAATAAGGCAGAGAGCAAGAGAGACTGTTCAACAGCTCTGGCCACTGTGCAAAGGAACAAGAGTTTGTAAACCCACACGCAATGTATACACACATGCACACACCACACATGTGTGTGCACAGATGTTGAATGTTTATATTATTTCAGCCCTTATGATTTATGAATACTATTAGTATTAGTGTAGAGAGAATCCCCTGTTGTCTTTTTCTATGTTGAAAACAAAGTGCAAGGCTAGAGACACAGCTCAGCGGTTAAAAGCACTTTCTGCTCTTGCAGAAGCCTGGAGTTTGGTGCTCATCACTCATGATGGATGACAATCACCTGTAACTACAGTTCCAGGGGATATGATGCTATCTTTTGGCCTCTGCAGGCACACGCGCGCACACACACACACACACACACACACACACACACACACGAGAGAGAGAGAGAGAGAGAGAGAGAGAGAGAGAGAGAGACACTCATACACATGTTACACATGTCCTTAAAATAAATTATTTAAAAGTAAGAAATAAACAATTTTCTCTGCCCCTCACTTGTCCCTTCCAAAAGTAAAATCCGGAGACTGAGAAGTCCCCTCTTTTGGGTGATCTTTCCATAGTGCGGTCTATGCAGGGAGCTCTCTGCTCACCAGAGCCTCTTGTCTTTGGGATACTCGTGCCTCAAGCAGTAGACAACCCTCCTGGTTCTCTCCTCCTCCCCACAGCTCACTCATTCTGCCTCTCATGTCATCTATCGAGGTCATCCCCATTTTACTTAAGATCAGATCAATGAGCCGGTTGAATAAGGTCCGGTTGTCTTTAGCCCGGGGCCAGGATGAGATGGCAGAATTGCAATTCCCATCTCACACTGGTGTCTAAACCTTGATCAGCAAACTTGCCTTCACCATCTTGAAGTCCATTCAGCTGTTTCTGTTCCTGCAGAAGGAGCTGGATAACTGGCATGGGAGTCAAACTCCTCTCTCGGGGCCTTGTACTGTATCGCAGACCCCTGCCACACCGAGTGACTTCCATTTATCAGTCTTTCTGCAGGACTGATCTCCCTGTACCTGGGCTGTCCCTGAGCACTTGCGGAATCAGCTCATTTAGACACTCAATAAGTAGGTGTCCAGTGTGCAAAGACTCCACTGTGGGCCACTCACCATTCCGAGCTCTGTGTACTGAAATAATTCTCTTATGGGAGATGTGGGGAGCTCTGAAGTGAGAGAAATTCAGCAGATGCTGAATAAAGGAAAAAAAAAACTGAGAATCTCTGACCCAGAAAAAGCTCATCTCTTGAAGAGATGGGAAAGGGAGAATTAAAAAGAGCATGTGACTAGCCAGTGTCACTGCCTGCTTTCATCTGTGTCGTGACAGTTTCTGGAGACAGTCTTCCTCGCTGCTCTAGAGTATCTATAAGTAGCAATTCATTCATGAATAAAATTAATTATTTCTTGAAGCAAAAATTAATCCTCTTTTTCTCTGCCTGACTGACTCAAGATCTCTCTACTAAATCTTGTCTGAAAACATAACTGATCTTGCTCTCCCTTCTTGGCCACCCTGGAGGTTCCCTTTACTTAATTTTTTTTTTTTTGGTGTTCATATGAGTGAGTAGGCACTATAAATACTATAGTGTGCAGTTCAACCATAGGTACCAGCCCTTGACTTCTACCATGTTTGAGACAGGGTCTCTTGTTTACCACTATATACACCAGGCTAGCTGGCTCATGAGCTTCTGAGGATTCTCCTGTCTCTGACTCCTATCTTGCTGTGGAGGCACCAGGGTGAGAGAAACACTCAGAGAGCCCAACGTTATGTGTGTCTGGGCATTCAAAGTCAGGAGGTTCTCATGCATGTATGGTAAACATTTCACCTGGGGGACAGAACTGTCCCCCAGGTCTCCCTTCACATCTTGCACATTTTAATTTGTACATTTTCTCTCTGTCCCTGCAATCTTAATTCAACCTGGATATAGCCCTTAAAGATATGCTGGTATTTGGAATAAGAGCCATTGCACTCTGGAAGAACATGGAGCTGGGATTTTAAGTTAGGATCCATGAACCAGATCTTTCCACTAGCAATTCAGTGTTGTCTTCCTCCTAGGCCTTGAGGAGCTACGTCCCAATGTTTTCTCATGTGTCTATTCTGTGACTCAAACTCTCCAGATTCTCCAGAAATCATTAGGATTCTATTTTCTCTATCTTTTGTATCCTGTTGTACTGCCCAGAATGCTTTCAACAGGAGACCCTCCATAAGCGTTTGGGTAAGGACATCATGAGCAAATGCGCTTTCATCTGTGTTTTTTAAGCATAAATGATGCTAGGTTTGCATTTGAACTACTAACGTTACAGAGCTTTAAAGAAGTGCTTACTATTTTCTCACCAGGGAAGTGGTGACAGTCCTTTTTTTGTTTCAAAGTAGATACAGGAAGAATTTTATTTGGCACGACCTTCCTTGTATACACAATTACTTTTAGTTTGTTTAATGTACCCCTGGTGTTGCAAAATGGCATCCCCTCCTTCTGAGAAATCTTTAAAATTATACCCTGTAAGAAGTCAGTGTCTATCCTTCAGGCATTCTATACCAAGGTGAAAAGAACGGGAAGAGGAGGGATATAGTCTTGTCATTCATAGTTGGGCGCATGGGATTGGCTGCCTGAATCCTAATCCTTTGGACTACTCCGGTGTCAGTGACCCCACCCACCAGCTCTCCCCGAGTCAGAGCCTCCAGCCACCAATTAGGGCTTGCCTAAGCATTATTTTTTACCAGCTCCCAAACTGTGCCAAATAACCAAACACTTTCTCCAAATGAACTCACTGAGAAAATCAACCCAGTCAAAAACTGTATTCCCTTTATTTCATGGTTTGTTATTTTATGAAATCTAGTGAAATATTAAGCAGAGCTGGCCTTCGAAAACGCTTGTTGAAAATACCAGTTGCTCTCCTCTGAACTGTAGGGGTTTGTGTGCTCTTTATAACCTTGTTCCACTAGAGCAGTACACATTTTCATTTAGTATTTTTTTTTTATGTATGTCAAATACCAGATCTTTGTATAGGTGTGCTATGCTGGTCTGGTAGGGTTTTACAACAGAGGTGGAGACAGGAGTTGGCACAAGAAGGACACGTTGAGGCTCAACTTCTAGACATTTCGGGAATAAATGTTGGGTCTACAATCTAGATTAGCATTTATATGTCGAAATGGCTATAGAGTTAACCAGCCACCCCACGCTCCCAATTAATGCAACTTTTCAACCACTTTGTTCGGCCTTTTCCCATGTCCTCATTCCTCTAGGCTGAGAAGCTGAGCCTGTGACCAGGACTGTAAGCTCATCCTTGCCACACGTCTCAAAGTGTGATCCGCTTTGGGTCCCAACACCAGTCTATGGACAGCCCTTTCCTGCTTCTGTCGTAACAAGCTCCATGGAACCAAAATGTAAACCTAGTGATTGTTTCAGAGATCAACCAATTTACTTGGGTCCTGGTCTTTCTCCAGATATGAAGATTTTCTTTCTCATCTATCCGGGCTCCTGAGAACCATGGCTCCTTCGTGGAGTCCTGCAGTAGCGCGATAATGCGAGCGTTCTCTACCTCCGTTGCTGTAATGAACGCCTAAGAAATCTCTGGGATTTACCTTAGCAGGCAGAGGTTGCCTTTGGTTTGCCATTTTTATTACGTGGATTGTGATCTCTTAATTGGAGACGGTGCCTCTCCCAGGGTTCGCTGTTTATCCAAATCAGTATTTGTTAGTCGGTGAGACGTGGTCTGGATGATAAATCAGCTCTGGTGCTCCTCCTGCGACTGAATCCACAGCTGCTTTCTGCCTCCTC
This sequence comes from Cricetomys ansorgei, assembly GCA_026225945.1. NCBI lineage: Eukaryota > Metazoa > Chordata > Mammalia > Rodentia > Nesomyidae > Cricetomys > Cricetomys ansorgei. The sequence continues at coordinate 11,115 of JAMJFZ010003376.1, read as the reverse complement.
ACCTCCCCATCTCCCAGGAGGCACCCAGAAGCTGCTCCCAGGCCCTGCAGCTTTTTCTGCTGTTAAAGTTTCTCTAAGCTGCTGCAACTATTCTTGTGAGTTCACGTGGCTTGGTACTAATGACTCCTAAATTTAACCTCCCTCGACTGCTATTCTCTTCTGTTTGTAACAGTTTGCATCCATGCCCTCTACTGCCGAGGTACTGTAGGGATGGTGGCTTCCCATGATACCATCTCTTCTTATCTACCCTGGTCACCCTTTCATGTGCTTTTGTTTTGGTATTAGGTCCTTGTATACAGGTCCTTGTATACTGGCCTTAGCCTTGTGATCCTCCCGCCTCAGCCTCTTGATGCTGGGACTACAGGATATGCCACCAAGCCAGGCTCTACACCTTGGTCATTCTTTTTCTTCCAGCTCCACACACTGCGTGATCTGTGTAACACAGCTTTAAAGCCGTGGTAGTTCTTGCAGGATCCTGCTCAGATGCTGATTCTGATTCTGTGGGTCTGGGGAGAGACCGGAGGGTCTGTCTTCTTAACAAGCATCAGGAGATGCCAATGGGTCTAATCCACAGACCACAGACTCAGGAATGTAGACCAAGTTCTTGGTTCTTCTTGTCGCCTTCTTTACATGTGACTTATTGCTAGATCTCGGTGTGCATCCTGTCTAGTTCCAGACAGATGGTCTTTACTCAGGTTATCCCAGCTGCCTGGGGGAAGGTCTTTTGTCTTGTTGATCGTGGTCCTTCACCACAAGCTCTGCCATTGCCCTTGTTTATCTACACCAACTTGGTTTTGCGCTGTCGTTTCTTAGGGTCTAGACATTTGTGGAGTTCTCCCACAATACAGCGTTCTCATCCGTCCATGCAGTTTATCTGTTTCATTGCTTGTTTTGGTTTCGACTCTCAGACTTCCAATGTAACCTCAGATCCTTCCTTTCCAAAAGAGAAATACAGAACTAGGGGCAGCGATGCCTCTTTTCTGAGACTGGGATCACACCTGGCTTTGCTTTCCTCTCAGCCACCATATTACATCCACTGTTCTGCGTGATCCCCAGTTTTCTCGATTTTTTCCAATCCCATGATTTCCTCTATTAAACTTTGTTTTTTTCTCTCGATTTTGATGTATTCTTTCCGAATTTTAAGTGTTTTATCATAGTGGCTTGGATTTTTTCCAATCCCATGATTATCTCTCTATTAAAACTTTAATACAAAAAGAAATTAAAAAAAAAAAGACTGCTCATTACTTTGATTTGTAGAACAGAGAGAATGGAACATTACTGCTAGAGTGTTTCGAGAAACCATATTTACATTTGCATCATCTCAATTTAGGGGACTGATTAGGTTGTGCGTTATAATAAAGATGCACTCAGCAGTCAAAGGGAGTGGTGTGAGCTAGAGTAATGAGCAGGAGGCTTCCAGTCAGGAGCCCCAGTGCTATTTCTGGCCCTGCCTGGCTATCTCTTTGACCTTGAACAGCTCTATCTCAATGCCAACGACCCTAATAGGCTCTATCTGCCTTGTAGCATGGCTGTGAGAGGTTAGGCACTTAAGTGTTTATTATCGTGGCTCTACAAAGTGAATCAAGGGCACACAAGGGCAGTTGTGGGTCTCAAATGGAACTGGAGACAGGATCTCTGTTCCTACAGCTCTTGTAAGTAGACTATGGAGAGACGGTGTCTAAGAAGTAGGCTGATTGTTCAGATCGTGTTTCGGGCGGAGACACAGATGCTGAGAGGTTGCTCAGTGGGATTCTAAAGCTTTTAGGTAAAATGCCAAGACAGCACACCCTGGGACCAGGGGTGTGCAGGGGGCAGCCTCTGGAGGGCACGCCCAAGGATTGCTGCTCTGCTACCCCTGGTTGTGGGAGTGAGAACTAAGCCTGTGACAGTCCCAGGTGTGCCAAATGCCATCTTGCTCCCTTTAGTAGCCCTGGGGCCAGTAAGGGAATATGTGGAGAAGTATCAGTTGTTCTTCACTTCAGATCCTCTCTCCATAAAGAGCCAGAGTGAGAGGTATGGGTTAATGTGGTGAGAAGTAGCAAACTCAAGAAGAACGTTCCCATTCTACATAGTCCCTGTTATCTAAGCCCTCCGCAGATAGCCTAAGAGTCACAGCTATGGTTCCTATCTCATTTTTACCACTTCTGCACAGACTTTTTTCTTGCACAGATTTTTTATAAACAATCTAATATCAAAAGTAGTCTTTACTAAACACTAGTCCAAATATATTATATCAATTAACTCATCTAACTTTACATCACTCCTGAGTTGGGCACTGTTTGTCTTCACTTTACAAATAAGGAAATTGGGGAATAAGGGCATTAATTAGTTTGCCAAACATCTTACGGATGATAAACTTCAGTCACACAACTAGAAGCCGGGGCATCTTTCTATAGAGTCTTCACCCATATGCATCCACACCTATAGAAAACAGGTGTAATGGAATGAGAGACTTTCTCTGGAAGAACACGAGTGGAGAGACTGGTGATATATGGAATGTTTAGATATCTCCTCCAATTGAGAGTGCACTCTGATAATTACGGGTTAACAGTAAGACCTTGTTGTGCAAATTCTGCAGCTAGATGAGAAGGAAAGTCTCTCCCCGTGGCTGAGAGAGTTGTCAAGTAATTCTGCACCTTGCATTCCAACCCCCTAGGGAAATCATATTCTTTGCTATCAGTTGGTTCCCCCTTTGTGTAGAAAACATATATGGGTACGTCTGATTTCCATGAACCTAAAGCTCCCTGAGAGGATCACATGAGTGACTCATTCTTCTGGAGACACAATGGCTTCCCACAAAGCCTTTCTGACACACTCTGTCAGCTGTTTTCTTCTCGGCCCCTTCGAACATTAGGGGAGAACTTTGGGTATGACTCAGTGTATATTTTTTACCAGTTCCCTGTGACCTGCTGGCATCGGCATAAGCGAGGTCTTGAAATTGCCAGAGACGATTGCCATGGAATCCAACAAGAAAAGGGATACAAAATAATTCCCGGTGGGATAATACAAAGCCCTACCAATATCTACAAAGACGACAATTTTACTTAATCACCAAGGACAAATCTCCCAGAAGGCTCCTGGTGCAGAGACATGTGACCATTTTCCTCCAGCCCCCACCAAAGGGTCAGAAATCAGAGTGCTGCATTCCTTTCAGAGTGACTGGTTACTGTTTCCCCAAGTACAGGTTCATGTGCAATAACTGACCCCAGAAAAGCTGAACAGCACGGTGTAAGAGCTTGTCACATTAAATGATCAGAAAACCATTACTACCCAATAGAGGGTTGATGGCGCAGAAGAGAGTGCACACACTCCCCCATGGGCCAGTTCTGAGCTGCCACCCAGGCATTAACTGGCTGCTCAGCTATCCAGACTTGGGACTGGGGCTTAGAGAAGGGAAAAGATGCTTCTTGCCAAGAAGAGAAAAAGGAAGTAAACTAACAGTGTCTTCGTCCTTCTCTGTTCCGTAGCTCTTTGATACTAATATCAGCATACTGATTTTAGAATTCCCAGCCCGATTTCAATTTCAATATACTTAATAAAAATTATTTTTGTGAAGACAGTGCTTCTGTGAGACTTGGATATACCAAATTGTGGGAAGGTAAAATAAATCTCACTTCACTGGACTGGAAGAATTCTCTGCTAAAATGGAGGTTTTTCATTTTTCACAAGATGGGAAAAAAAATCACCCTAAATTTCCTTCTAGAAAGTTTGTTGAGACATATGTCTAGAATCTTCTTCTCCTCTTCTGCCTTTGCCTGAGCAGGTGCCAAGTCAGCCAACCCTGAGCCTAAGCTGTTCACTCTCTTCGTCAGTGATTGGGTGTGAATCTCCGTTGTGTCCTTTAGAAGAAATGTAAGGACCAATACCGCTGAAGCAGGAGGTGTGAACTGCAATCTCTTTCAGAATTGGGCTGGGCTAAGCACGGTGGATAAAAATGGCCAGCAAGGAGAGGTGGGAAGGCCCTTGGCGTGCCAGCCATTCTGCTGCCTGATTTGGTCCTCTTTGTCTCTATCCAAGTGTGGGAGTTGTAAACCATGTGATTGGACCCCATAAATGTCTGTTTTGTTTTGTTTTTCCCTCATTCCATCTCTTCCTAAACCTTATTTCTGTTACCCCATATTAACCTAAGCTGGTGGCAAAGTTATGTAAATGTTAAAAAAGAAAAGAAAAATCCCAGGAAAGCAATCTCAAATATCTCTAATTCTATTCTATGAATTCAGACTCTGGCATCTGTTTGGATATTAAGCCCAAATGTCTGTTACAAGTTGTCTGACTCCTCTGGACCTCAGTTTCCATATCACTAGAAAAGATATGAGGAGGGCTTCAAAGGGGAAGCTGATCTTCTAAGTCATGTGCAGGGCTGAGGAGACCTGTCAGTCAACAGAGTTCCATCGCGGTTCACACAAGGTGGCAGGAGGAAACTGAGTCCTGAGAGTTGTCCTCTGATCTGCACATGGGTACCATATGGCGTGTGAGGCTGGCCACACACAGACACACACACACACACACACACACACACGCACGCACATGCACACAGACACACACACACACGCACACGCACATGCACATGCAAATACAAATTAATTGAGTAAAAATTTAAGTGCTAAATCTAGCAAGAGATCCAAAGAAGCTAAGTATGCTCATAGAACTAGAAATGCATATGCCCAAGTGTGAACAAATTTCTAGATGCCAAAAGAATGCGTGCTGTGGTGTTTCCCTTGACCTTCACACTTTTCCATATTCTCTTCCTGTTGTTCTGGATTAAAGCTGACCTAGAAGCTGGGCATGGCGTATGGCACACCTTTAGTCCCAGCACTCAGGACACAGAAGCAAGCAGTTCTTTCTCTGTGAGTTTGAGGCCAGCCCAGTCTACAGAGCAATTTCTAGAACAACCAGGACTGTTACACAGAGAAACCCTGTCTTGAAAATACAACAGCAGCAACAGCAGCAGCAGCAACAACAAAGCTAATTAGAAAATAAATGTTTTTAAATAGTGAAAAAAAAAATCAGTAGCACTCTCAGATGGCCAACAATGCCTTTAACTTTGTTAATGTTCCTGACAAGATCAGGAAGAGAAAGAAATAGCAAACGGGCAAGGACTCTGAAAGAGCAAAGGAAGTTTGAAACCAGAGATGTGCTTGTGTGAGCCCCAGCCTTGCTGGGTCAGCAGGGTGAGGAGCTTTCCTCTTTGCAGCGTGGTCTTAGTACCCCAGAATCTGTGCTTAGCCTAGCCCACGTGAAGTGGACCAATCAGACACATCCATTCGCCTTTTAACGGAATGTTCCTTGAGACGGGCCTTTTCCCACGGCCAAAGCTAACTGGTCATGTGGGGTAGTCCAGGGTGAAGGTAGGTTTGTCCTTAACTCTGCAGCGTCCCCAGACCTCTGGGGCAATATGGAAGCCTCTCTTCCTCCATTTGCATGGTTAAGTGATTAAAACTCATAAAAACCCCTAATCCATCAGTTAAACCCGGGCCCAGCATTTGAGTCTGACCTCCTAAAGCAGCCTGGGCCACATGCTGTCTGCATGCCGCCTGATTTGTCCTCAATTTATAAGCAGAACAACCTATAAATAGAAACCCTTTTGCTAAGTCCCAGGAGGCACCAGCAGGTTTTCCAGTTTGTATGTTTTTCTAAAAAAAATAAAATTAAAAAAAAATGGCAGGCTTATTTCCCTGTGTGATGCTTCTCTATATTTCACCTCTAGTTCAGTTTGGGGGCATTCTGACCAGTTAAGCTAGGGCTTGTGACTTGATACACCTACACCAGCCAGACACTGCCGAGGCTGGGCTGTTGGAGATTCCACTCACCTGTAGATCCTGTACCTGGTGGTGAACCCCTGGCGGTAACGCTCCATGAAATCAGCATACTCCTGGGCGCGGTGGAAGGGTCCTCGGTCTGTGAGCAGCCAGTCCAGGGGGGCCTGGCCAGCAGAGGAGGCATGCTGCTCCGGGACCACGGCGGCCACCGTGGCCGAGACAGCCAGCACCCATCCGGGCACGCCCAGTGCCAGCAGGACTGCCCATGGGGCGGCTTCTGGCCAAAGCCCTCTAAACTGAGAGCTGCACTGCCACCTCATGCTTCCCCCGGGCAGTTAGTGTCTTCATTCTCTCGCCACGCTCTCCCACTCCGCGCTGCTCCTCCAGGGCTCCGAACTAGAAAAGTGCAAAGAGAGACAGGAAGTGGGTACAGGGCCGTACCATACCCATCCAAGAGCACCGTACATAACTGGACCAGGAACCTTCCCTACTAGTGATGCAATACAACCAATGCCCTAAGGCATCGAACCAAGCCCTCAGTGTGTATGATTTTATTTCTTTAAACACAATCGTATCAGGAAACACCACTGTCAGCACCTTGCAGATGAGAAAAGGTTAAGGTAGTGACTTATGTCCTCACAGCTATGAAGAAGAAAGAACAGAGTTTGAGCTCAGGGGTTATGGATCCCAGTTCTTTTCCTACTTGGGCTCAGTAAGTATCATCCATCTCATAAACATGGTCACGCATTTCTGTCACTGCCTTGTAGACTGAGTGCCACCTTCCGAAGCCTGGCACCAGCCTAGCAGCAGCTTTATGCTTCAGATGGAGAAATGTGGGAGAGTACATTCGCCCCACTGTTGCTCAGAAGCTAAGAGTACCAGAGCAAACCACCCTCCTCTTTGGATTCGAGGTGTGAGCTCTAGAAATAAACAATCAGCTACATAACAGCTAATACTATTCTAAGCTTGAGCATTAAATGTATTTTTTTTAACTGAAAAGTGGTATGGGTGGAATCAGGAGAGGTAGGATCAGAGGAGATGGTCAAACAAGGAGTTCATGGGACTCCCTCTCTCCTCACCAGGAAGCGAGAGAGCCCCATGGGGACCACTCTGTATCTTCCTTTCATGCTGCAAGCTCAGCTCCTGAGAGCACGGAGCATGCCTGCAGACAGCCTTCTAGAAGCAGTGAATGGGAGTATGCCCTGCTTTCTCTGAGTCGGAGGGAAGAAGGATGCCAACAAGAAGGATGTTCATGTCCTCCATTCCTGGCTGCCTCGTGACTCATCACAGGCCTAGGATTTCCAGGGCCTACACTCTGTCAGAGGACAACTTGTCACCTTTATCAACCTCTAGATGCAAGGAATCATCCAGGACTGTGGGGGTTTCCTGGAACTGCAGCCGTTTCTCCAATCTTTAATTTTTAGCACATGCTGTCAGAGCTCTGAGCAGGTCCTCTTGCCAACACCACTTCAGAGTGTGCCAGAACGACTTCCAGCGCCTGGTACCTGTAATTCATGGTCTGAGGATTGTCTCTGCTGGCCAGTGCCCAGAGATAGGGTGCCTGGGTCTGAGGCAGATGTGGGAATTCTTTAAACTTTCACTGCCCTGCAGGGGTAGGTCAAAAGGGCTTCAGAACTTGATGCTTCCTCCCAAAGTCACCTCCAGGAGAGCACTCTGAGATGTGTTAGCTCGGTAATCCAGAGAACCCAGCAGGGTCTGCTGGAGTTATGTGTGAATATTGGAATTCCCTGCTCCAGTGAGCCTAAGAGACAAAGTCTTCAGGATTAGTGTAGGATGCATTTCAGAGTCCCAGATGGAAGGATGGAAGGACAGAAGGAACCCCAAGAGTCTGGGCATTCACACGTCCCTCCTTCCCCATGATAGTTATGGATTTGGAGCTGGGTGAGAGACATTTAGAAGCTGCCCCCCCTTCTTAAAGTTTGCTATGTAGATGTTATAATTCTAAAGTTATATCATGATGGGAGCCAGAGGAGTTGGGCTAGAAAAACAGGGAAAATGTAAACCTTGATCTGGCTCCTTGTTGAAGTGTGTTGGATCATTTGGAGAGGCAGAGTGGGGTGAGCGAGACTGCCCCACTCAGCCAGCCAACTTGGGGTGCTGGAAGGATAATGAAACACCTACTCCTTCAGATCTTAGAATATGATAATGTTCTCATAATTAAAATAGTGACTCTATTTCACAAATTGGACATGTTGATCAATGAAGTAGCTCAGTATTAAACCTTACATAGCAGTTAATATATAAAAAACAAAGCCATCACAGACTAATTGGCTAAGAATGGAATATTTTACATACAGACATTGAGAACTTAGTTCCACATGGATTAAAAAGTTAACTCTAAAAAGTAGAATCATAGAAGGAAAATCCCCCAGTGTTTTATTTTAAATAAGCTTGCATTACCAGAAAAGAAAAATGATTTAAAACTACAAAGAGGCATCATCCTTGCATGTGGAGAGAGTAGACAATTTTTATACTGAAACAATTTGATGAGGATGCCCAAAATATTTCTCATTTAATCATTCGCATATTCATCCATTGAAGAGACATAAATGAGAACTCGTAAGTGCGTAAGTGCCAGACATTATGCTAAGAACTGACAATACAGAGCAGGTGCTTATTGCTTTACCTGAAGCTCTGCCATTAGTGATTCATTCCTTTTATAAAATATTGCAGTGTTTCTTCTATAAAATATTCTGTGTTTCTGACAAATTGATGGAAGGGTGGGGATGTTGTTCATTCGGGAAACTATGGCTCCTTGACAGAGAAGGCCAAAACACTCTACACACAATTGTGGTGGTAGATATGGTGCTGAGTGTAGATTTACCCTTTGTAGATGTTGATTCAGGGATCTTTTTTTTTTTTTATTGAATTGCTAGTGCTTGCTGTAGCCTGGAGTTCTGGAGCCTTAGAGCTTTTTGTCCTTTGTACAATCTACTCTTCATCCTTGAACTGGAAAGCTGAAGCCTTCATACAATCTAGAACATTTAAACTGCTAGCCCAGACCTAGAAAGCTTCAGCCTTAGCCTTCTGAGACCTACTGGAGACTGTGCCACTCTGAGTAGCTCCTTCTGAACTCTCACTCTTCTGGTTCAACTCACTCTATTCTCGAGTTCTTCTGCTGAGATCTGCTGTGTCTCTGTGTGTCTCCCTGAGTTCTCATTGCTCCATCCTGCCTCTATTACTGACTGCTTCAACTGACTCTTCTTCTGCTCCTCAACTGACTTTTCTTACTGACTCTTTCAACTTACTTGGTTAACTGCTCCTCAACTGACTCTTCAACTCTCTGACACTCTCTTCTCCTATGTAACTCTCTTTTAACAGCTGAGAACCCGCCTTTTCCTGTGAGAGTTGGGCATGTCCTTACTCTGCTAACTCTTCCTCTGATTCATCACATTGCCATTCACTTTGACTCATCTCAGACATCGCTTCCTGTGTGACACCGACTCCCCTAAATTCTGCTTTCTGTGTCTGCTTCCACTGTTTTTTCTAGGTTTTAAAGGTCTGGACCACCACTGCTTTCTGAATATTGGACCCCACAGGCCCCTGGAATGTAGACCTTAGCTTTCACACAGGAATATTCCTCTACACACAGTAAAGTAGAAATCTGCAACCATTAGTGGAAAGACACATGGGAACCAGGGTTCTAAAGTGACCCCCTCCCCAAAGCCCTATATTTCTTTGCATGCTTTCTATAGTTTCCTGACTGTGTGTGGGGCCTGTGCATAAGATGGGCTTTCAAGGCCTATTCGTTGACTTTGAGTTAAAAACTGATGAATGTAGAAGTTGAAAGTCCAGGCAGTCATTCAGATGATGGTGGAAGCAAAGAAAGACTTGTGGGTAAGAAAGACTTTGGATAATATACTGAGTGAGTCAGATCAACTGGCTGAGTGTTTAGAAGAAAATAGTGGCACCAAACCAAAACCAAAGCCACTGTATGCAGCGGTGTGAGACCAAACCAAAACAAATAGCTGTGCTATGAACTACCTATGAAAGCCGTATAGCAAGGAGCCAAAAGTGGCATCTGGACTTGACAGCAGTCTCCAGCCAGCAGCTAGGAAGGAAATGGGAGCTTCCATCATACAACTGCAAGGAGACAAATGCTTCCAGTAGAAGGGGACTTTGCACCCCACAAAGATCCGTTTCCATTTTTAGCACATTAATTTCAGATTGGTAAAAACTGGAGCAAAGCACCAACTAACTTGTGCCCAGGTCCCTGAGTCACTAAGGCTCTAAGTCACTAAGACAGAAGGCAAAGGGTCCTCACAACCCACTTAGAACAGCCATACAGAAACCCCAGATGCAGGGGTGAGTGCTTGTAATCAGAGCCCTGGGGAGACAGGGGGATCCTGGGGGCTGGCAGGGCAGCTCAGCCACCTTGTGAGTTACTGTGGGGGAAAATGTGTCTGAAGAAAAAGAAAGAGCTGGGGGGAGGGAGAGAGAGGAGAGAGAAAGAAAGAAAGAAGAGAGAAAGAGGAAGAGGATGGAAGGAAGGGAGGAAGGGAGGGAGGGAGGGAGGGAGGGAGGTGGAGAGTGCCTGTCCTCTGTCTTCCATACACACTGTATGTATACACACATACATACATACACATGTATGCATGCATACGCATGTATACATACACACATACAGCAGTGTGAGATAATACATTTATATTTATTTAGATGATGCCAAGTTTCTTACACAGCAATAGGAAAGTAAAGCAAACACAAGAAGCTACTGAACTCTCTCCTATCCTGCCAAGGGTATGGTGCTTCATGCTCCTTAGAGGAAACCAAGATGTCCCTCTGTGGGAGAAGAGTTTCTGGAATAGACCAATACTGATCCTCTCTCCCAACTCTGTCCTCACACCACACCCTCCCTTGCCAAGGACATGATTCTATCTAAGGCCACGTGTAAGTTTTCATCAGTCCTCACGCATACGTGGAGTATCACGGAGTCACTGAGATAGTGACAGGATAGAGCGTCATCTAGCCACTGGGCCTCTTGAAAGACTCGCTGGCCCCCGTGCATCCTGAGCTGTGGGAGCAGTCACCTCACCGCTATGCGAGGGTTCCCTAAGGACAGGTGAGCCACTGCTGGGAAAACTGAAAGCATCAGACTAGGATAAGTGCGCCTCTTGTCGTCTCTGTTTGTAATTATGCTTTTTCAGAACGCACAATGAGCTGGAACCTGCCTGTTTCAGGAATATCAGCTCTGGAATCAAATGATTTTGATTTGCTGGGCCACGTCTGCTGAGCGCAGCAAGACACGCCTGAATTCAGGGCTCGCCATTGCTCAGAAAAAACCAGGCAGAGGAATCGCACACTTTCTGCTTCAGTGGTTTTCTTGGGGATCTGA